>LWCB01012071.1:0-13156 GCA_001630525.1 Coelastrella sp. M60
TAGCCAGCAACATGAATCTTGGACCTGCAAGTGTAGTGCGGGCCCACACCCATGTTGCAGGCAACTGGCAGTGCACATTGCAGAAGCAAATTGGATTGTTACGTGAGCAGCAGCATAGCTTTGCACTGAATGCCCTGAGCTATACTTTTATAACTTCACCTTGAACTTCCCAGTTGCAGTTTCCTCAATAACCGAGCTCTTGCTGCTCTTGATGAACTTACGAATGGAGAAGCTGCTGCTGCTGCTGCCGTTGCTTGTTGGCAGCAGTGTTTGTGGCAGTGTGAGTTGCTGCTCTTCCACCACCAGCTCACAGATGTTGAATGGCTCACAAGCCAACTCCAGCTCAATGCGTTCACCCTGCTTGTTTTTGAGACCATAAGGCTTACTGGTAGCAATGGAAGCAACCTGGGGGACACCACCACCAGCAGCAGCAGCAGTAGTAGTAGTAGTAGTAGTAGTACTAGCAACACAGGATGCATGTGAGGAGTTCCAAGTCCTTGCAATTGAGGCAATGCATTCAACACACACTTTCTGCTGCTGCTGCTGCTGCTGGCATAGCAAGGACAACTAAGCAGTAGAACACGGTGCCTCGCATGGCACACTGTTCCCATGCTACGTTGTGCCTTGAAATACCAGTCTCTTTGACCTCATGGAATAACACTGCATCAACGAATGAACGAATGATTGAACTATCAACGAATGAGTGAATAAAAAAATTGATACTTGCAATGCAACAGATGCTGCTGCTGCTGCTGCTGCTGACCTTGTGCAGCATCATCACTGATCTGAGCTCATCAATCTCATGATCTGAAAGATGTTCCAGTTGTATCGACTTGACCAGAGATTCAAAATCACTCGATGATGATGATGGTGGTGGTTGATCGGTGATCTCAGATCGTAGATCCTTCGGTTTCTGACGGGGATTAGCTGCGTGCCGCTTAGCAGCAGCAGCAGCAGTGCGTCGCCTGCTGCTGCCAATGTAATCAGGACTGTTGCTTCTACCCCTCTTACCACCACCACCACCACCACCACCACCACCACCACCACCACCACCACCACCACCAGCAGCAGCAGCCCTTGGCGTTGCATCTGATCGTCTGCGACCTACCGCCATTGGGCTGTTTGGTGTTGCGCATCTGCTTCTGCTTCTGCTGCGGCTTCTGATATGATCTAGATCTGATCGCTTCCTTGTGATGGGTATTATCCTTGGACTCTCTTTGGCAGCAGCAGCAGCAGCAGTATCTTCATGACGCTTAGCCCTGGTCCTACGGCTTCCAGAAATCATTGGCTCTGTTCCTGGATAGTCTTCATGATCATCATGATCTCTGCGACCAGTGTACTGCTGCTGCTGCTGCTGCTGTCCACTGCCCCGCTGCCTGTCACCACTCCTGCTGCTGCCTCTCTTCCTGGCAGCATCATCCGCTGCTGCTGCTGCTGCTGCCAGCTCAGCCTGATCTAGCAGCCGATCAATCTCAGCAAAGCCATCATGATCATGATCATCATGACCTGCTGTCAGATCAGGAGATCTTAAGTGTGCATCTGTACCGGGACTACCAGACAGATCAAACCTGGATCTCCTGCGCCGCTGCTGCTGCTGCCGCCCAGCAGGGCTCGGGCTTCTGCTGCGCTTCATGCTGCCCCTGCCTCTGGTAGAAATCCTACCTCGGATTGTGTCGATCTCATCATGACCGTGATGACAGCTGCGATCAAGATCAACATCATCATCATCATCATCATCATCAGCAGCAGCAAGCCCTGCAAGAGCTTGTTGGGGAGTGACAACTTGCGCACTAGGATACGTGAACACACCTGCCTGCTGCTGCTGCTGCTTCTGCTGTGGCTTAGTAGATCTACACTGCTGCCACCCTGCTGCTGCCAGCTGCTGCTGCTGCTGCTCCAGCTGCTCCTCCAACTGATGTGCTGCTGCTGCCACCTCAGCAACAGCAGCCTCAATACCCCTCGGTGGATCTGGGACCATGACATTATTTTGCTTGTCATTTACCCACCAGCTAGTTGTTATAACAGCCACGGGGTTTATGACATCATACAGTACACCCTTGGCTTCATATGAACTTGATGCACTGGCTGTTGCCCATTGCTTTCTTGCTGCTGCTGGCAGCAGTTGCTGCAGCACATCCAGCAGTGGTCCAGAGGGATGATGAGGAATGAAAGTGTGACCAACCAATAGTGATGATGATGATGATGAACGACTACTGCTGCTGCTGCTGCTGAGGTGGACGTGTCCACGAGCGACATGTGGTGCGGCCTGCATGGAAAAGCATATGTGTGCATTTGTCAAATGACAAGCAGATGTAATTGATTCATACAGATAGACTGAAATGTTTCCTGCAGCTATCTGGAAATGATTATCATTATCTCATGAGAAAATCACATGAGCACTGCTGTAAAAAAATAGCATGTTACTTACTTACCAATGTGTTATCTCCACTGTTTAACAGCTTCATGAATGTTGTGAGAGCTGTCACATCAGCTTTACTGCGGGGAACCAACACCAGAGGAGCAGCATCCCACCCAGCTTGCATCGGCAGTGCAATACTGTGACGTCTACTGCTGCTGCTGCCACCTTGACCACCACCACCAGCAGCAGCAGCAGTAGGAGCCTGTGTCCATATATCTTTCTCAAACCTGCTTGCTGCAATGTCAATGACAAACTCGAGTGTCTGGGGCAGCTGCCTGTATCTTGACCAGTAGCTGCTGCTGCTGCCACTGCTGCCAGCAGCAGCAGCAGCAGTATTATGGTTGCTTGTTTGTGGTTGATAGAGATGTCCACAAGCAGTGAATCTTCCTGATCGAGATCCATCAGAGGTGCGCCACTTTACATCACCAGACCAGACCTGGTTTGCAGCAGCAGCAGCAGCAGCAGCAGCAGCAGCAGCAGCAGCAGCAGATCAGCTAGCAGCTGGTATGCATCCCTGTTTTGCAACATCCTCACAATCACAAACACTGTAGAGGGCGGCGATGCTATGCTTGCTGCAGCGTGATGCCACAAGGCTTTATTATTATATACATGAACAACGCTGATATCCCAAGCTGATATATGAGTGTTATGAAGGTCAAATATTGAGATGAATACATAACAAAACGTTTGCATGGCAGCACAGAAGGTGAACATCTGCACTACCACGTCAGAGGATGTGGATCCTGCAGATATATTCGCCGTCTTTGCTGTCATATAATTAAGCAGCAGCAGCATGAGTCCCAAATACACTGGCAGTCAATTACCACCATCGCTGCTGCCGCAGCTGCTGCTACCTGATACAAGATGAAACATTTGATAACAAGGCAATTGCCTTTCATTCTACAGGCCAGCTTATGGTGCGGCATAGTGCTATACTGCTGCTGCTGCTTCTCACCAGTGTGTTGATCTCCTTATAACACAAATTGCATTCTGGACCAGGTAATACTGAAGAGTGCTTGTCGTGCATTTGCCATCCTCCACGATGCTGCTGCTGCTGCCCCAAAAGTTCAGCACCAACGGCAAACCTGGCTCGCCTGCTGGAATAACGATACTTGGACAATGCAACAGGTGGAACCACTGCTGCTGCTGCTGCTGCTGCTGCTGTATTAGCAGGTCCAGGGGTCAGGCTGGCAGCAGCAGCAGCAGCAGGGAGCTGTCTTGCATCACTGCTGAGTGGTACTGAATCAATTCTGACATCAGAATGCATTTGACCAGGGGGTGTAGACAGCAGCAACGATAACTGTGCTGCTGCTGCTGTTGCCGAGTGAGGTGCATTGTGTCCTGACATGCTGTTGCTGAGTGCAGTCTGACCTGCTGCTGCTGCTGCTGCTGGAGGCGGTGGAAAGAAGGGAAGGTTCAAGGCTGTACTTGTGCTCAAGAATGCACCATCAAGGAATGCATTCCCTCTCGCTGCTGCTGCTGCTGCTGCTGCTGCCGGGTTGATCAGGCTGGCGTACCTGGCAGCATCAAGCTGCTGCTGCAACAACTGCTGCTGCTGCTGTTGAGCAGCAAAGGGGTGATCGTGCATCATCAATGGTGCTGCTGCTGCTGTCATCAAAGCATTGGGGTGTGGCATGTAGGGCCTTGGAGCCATCATAGCTGGAAGTGCTGCTGCTGCTGCTGCCGGTGGTGGTGGCAGCAGTTGCAGCTGATGCATGAATGGGTGGTGCATTGATGGCAGTGATGTGGGGGCTGCTGCTGCAGATGCCACTGCTGTTGCTGCTGCTGGCAGCGGAACAGCCTGACTAACAGGCAATGCACGATGAGGGGTATGCATTGCTGCTGCTGCTGCTGATTGTGGCAGCAGTGTGGATGATATGTTTGCCGTAGTTACGGATGCTGCTCCAGTGACTCCAGTTGCTGCTGTTGCTGCTGCTGTTGCTGCTGATCTGTGCTGCTGCTGCTGCTGCTGCTGTGATGTCATTGTGAGTGTGTTGTACTCTTCCAGAAGCTCATTCAGCACTTCATTGAATGACTCCAGATCATCAGCAGCATCAAGGTACTCCCTGGCAGCAGCAAAACAACACAGCAGCAGCAGCAGCAGCTCGTCATGCAAACCGGCTTCTAATTGGAGCACAAGGCAAAGCATGCATTTGTGTAGAAGCAGTAATCACTCTCTGTTATAACAGAGGTGACAGACCTCCTATGTTAAAATCTCAGATGATAGTGAGCATACATGGACACTCTCTTGCATGATGCCTTGCCCTCTTGACATAAAGCTGATTTATCATTATAGGAAGCTTGTATAGAGATACATGTGTCATGTAGCAGTGAACAACAGTTGCCCACAGATTCCTGACATATGGTTATCTCATACAAGAAAACCCAAAGAGCCTGGGATGCAGAGTCACACCTGATATGTTGCATTGTGTGCAAATTAGTAATGTGATATTCAATTGGTGATAACAATTGCAGCAGAATCAATGCAGTGCATAAAACCACACCGTTGTATTCAGACACAGGGTATGAAGAAGCCTGTTAGCAATGACAAGTGCTATGGTTACTTACGTGTCATTTTGTTCCAGGTGCTTCATCTTCTGGTCAGCTTCACAGTAATCACAGAGCACACGAATCAATTGAACTCTGGCAGCAGCAGTAGCAGCAGCACGATTGGTGATCAGGCAGTCCAGGCAGCAGCATGTCAGATTCTTTGACCGTGCATTGTGCTGCTGACCTTTAACGACCACGGTTGAAAGGTGTCTGACATGCATATCAATCACCAAAAATGCGAGTGAACCATGATATGGTATGGTGATGTTTGATGTTGCATTCCTCACCTTATTGCTGCTGCTCTGATGTCCTTGTCAGTGAGACCCAGTGCTGCTGCTGCTGCTGAAACATCTTCAAGTGCAGCAGCATCAAGACTGCACCACAATCCACCACAATGCAACACAATGCATGTCAAGATCATGGCAGTACAATGCAGATCTTTTACAGTTGCATTCGTCAGCAGGTCCAACAGTAGTGATCAACCAGCATCACCTGACAAGGCAAATATGCAGTTCAAATGCACTGGGTTGGAATTGACCAGCACATATCAACCAGTGTGCTATACTGCCTCATATGTCACAAAGCAGCATAGCACTAAGGTTGATGTGTTCCAGTTGATCAGCGGGTGCCATCTAGCAGAATACACTCCAAGTAAATTGATCGTCATTTGTGCTACATGATCTGTGAGCGGCGTTGCTACTGTCATGCCACTTTGTCACAATGCGCCAGCACAACTGTAGTACTCAAGGAGCAGCATGATCGGTGTGTTGACAACATCGATGTACACATGTGTTGACAACAAGAAAAGGGCCTCAGCTTTTCAAAATTGACTACATCACATAGTACTGACTTACTCTGCATTATGTTGTATATCTCTTAGTTGATCTTGAGGGACTCTTCTGCTGACTCGACTACCAGCACTCTTGGAAACGCCCAACACCTTCAACAACTGCATGAACAGAATGCACAGCCAGAAACACACATTACACATGCATGCAGATGTGGACTGAGTGCAATGCAGTGCAAAGTTGAATTGATCATAGAAGGTAAGATAGTGAATGCTAATGAAACAGCTGGGGACGGCAGTGATATCTGCAACTTCCGTCAACCGTCAACCGGCCCCAGCAGTAGACGCTGCTGGGCCTAATTTCTGTCCATGCAGACGGCAGGTACCTGTAGACGCCCGGTAGATACATCCTCAGATACCGAATGGACAAACTTCAAGCTGTATTGTAAAGTCTCGGGATCCTTGACACGGACGAGGCTTCCATAAAGCAGCGAAGTGGCGGGAGCAACCTGAAACAGCAACAGTTAAGCGTGAGCTGCATGCCTCAGTCTGATGGAGCTGATCTTGTCCGAATGCTTTTGGTTTAACAACGAGGCGATACTGGAGAAGATGTAAGCTCCATAGACTGCATCGTAAGCACTGCGAAGACAGCGATACCTCTCCACATCTCTGCAGCGTCTCCAGGCCCTTGGATGATTGCAGAGCTCGGACATAGCCATTCCGTTCGTACTCCTCGGGGCTCCATAACAATTGCTTGAACTGTGCTGCGTCCATGGTTGGATATTGCCTCACAGTCGACAACCTGCTGGACACGCCATTTAACAGCTAAGCAACCATGTGTAGCTCGTTTCAATGTTACAACAAAGGGACGCTGTGGAAATTACGGCAACATTCGCTGGCTTACACACGTCTGCAACCGTTTGGTGCTGAGCGGGTCCAAGGATATTAGGGTTGCGGGCCATAATCTCATTACACGGTGCGGTCCCTCGGATGATGGTGAATGTTTGCCATTAGATTCGTATTTCCAAGCCTGATGCTTTTCAAGGCGCAGAGCGTGCATGACGAAGCACGCAGTGCGTCACAAGGCAGTGAAGGTCCCGGTGGGCGGGGGTGAATAACAGCGCCAGCGCGCCAGCAACTAGTTTGAGCCGGATTTGCGTACCTTGAGCACTGCCTAATATCTTGTGGCGGTCCGCTGATCCACTTTGCGGACCGGCACATCATGTGGGCCGGTGAGTTTGCAGCCGTCGCAATTTGCGACCACGTGCCACGCATCACGGTCTGACACACCGGCCGGTACGTGTCCTATCTATTGGACCAGCTAACTAGACCGTACGGTATGATGACGACCTTTGGTCCCGGACGCCAAATGGTGCGGCGTGCAAGCTGGGTCTGTCGCACTCGGTGACATGGCATGCCAGCATTGCACTCGCCGTGCGGTCTGACACTGATTTGTTTCATCAGAGACCATGCAGCGAACTATGCTCTGACTCATGAGCAGACCGCAGACCCTCAAGTCTATCTCTTTGCAGGCGTGACCGCAGTAGGTGTCTCTACTACTAGGTAGAGTTGCCAGTTGACAAAAACAGCCTGTTCACAACCGGGTTCACAATGTTCATCACACCCTGGGGCACACTCGATGCAACTGTAAGACTCCACTCATTGCTATTTAGCAGAAGCTGGAAGCTCCAACAGGATTGTTTGGTGAAACAAACACAAAAAACCCACCCTCTGAGCTACGCCCTTTGACGGCAGGTCGGTGAAAGCTGAGCTACGCCCTTTGCGTTCACCGGGATTTGACCTGGCAACCTCGGGATAAGACAGTTCGGTGTTACCCGACTCGGCCACTCCAGGTTGTGTCAGACACAGCAGACCTCAAATTCACAAACAGGAAATTTGCATTCTGAGTGAAAGCAAACAAAGCCAAGTTGGGGAGCTTTGGAGCTGCAGCTTTGGTCGACGACAGCAGGACTGGCCCATGTGCGACATGTACCAACTCCAGCACCACAAGATCAGTGAAGGGAGACAACAAAACAGCAGTAGCAGCATTACTGCTGGTGATTTCCACAGCTTATGGCATGCTAGTGGTCCCAAGCTTGGTATAACCGGGACGCTGCAAAGCATCAACTGTACAAACCCCTGCTACACGTCCAGGCTTAACGTTGCGGCGCCGGCCACCATACATCACTTGCGGTGCCACACTTGCTGGCTGTTGACAAATTGCAACAGGGCAATATGTAGTATGCCGCACATGCTAGCTCCCACACGTCAGCGGGGGACAGCATCAACCACCACTTTGAACCAAACAGGGCCGGTTTGGCAGACATATATCATATCATGTTCATGTGGCCACAGCATGTTCCGTCATATGTTCATGTTGAACAAAGCACAATTATCACCAAGCCCAGGGTTGACTGTCAAAAGCCATATCGCATCATACACTTCTGCAAAGACTTGTGAATATTCCCATCTGCTCTCTTTTACAGTTGTCTGCTTCTATAATGACAAGCACAACCCATCCTACTTGACAGCCTACTGTAGCGGCCTAAATGTTCCAGCTGGTTGAGGAGTCAAATGTCTATGCTGTCCAGCTCCTTCAGCCGCTCAAGTATGACCTGCGAACCCATCACAAGGCAAGCATTAAGTTGATGCTGGGTGGGTGTGCTGCATTTGACGCATCTCGTATCTCGCACATGCCCCACCCGCCTGGCAGGTGCAGGGATTTCTCAAGGAGCCCTATTGGCTCACACATCGTATCCCTTCTCACCAAACATGTACGGCAAAGATGTTTGGAAGCTATTGCTACAGGTGATGTGAAACAGTAGGCATCAATGAAATCAGGTATGCAACACACAAAATGAAGGATTCTGCACAAAGTACATGGATGCAGTTACCTCACCTTTTTGCTGGTTTCCTCAAACTCTCCGCCCAGAATGAATTCATCCAGGATTAGATACACCTGAAAGGACGAGACAGGGACAGCAGGACAATGCTGTTGATGTGCTGAGACGCTTGCTACTGATTCATGCTGATCAACTCACCAAACACTTTGTCAGAGTTGCCCGAAGCAGCTTTGCTAGATGTTAATCATCAGACAACGAGATAACAAAGGTAGCAGCAAGCACCTGTGCGTGCTGATGGTTTCTTGCTGGGCTGCTGCTGCATGGGCGTATTCTTCAACTGCATGCGACGACCGAGTGTAGTGCCTCTTCTGGAACAGCTGCTGTGAGGAGAGAAGTTGCGGATTACCTCACTATACGTCTAGACACTGTTGACGAGACACAGAGTGGCTAATATTTGTTAAATTTGCCATGGTGACCAGCAGTTGCTGTTTACGCACCTTGTGGAAGTTGAAGACCAGGTCAAGCTCACATACGTTGCTGAAGTAATGATCCAGGATCTCCACAAACAAGTGGATGGCTTCTAGTGCTGTCAACTCATTGTCATTCACATCTATGCCCAAAGAGAAAAACAGACCAGCGTATCTTCGGTAGACGATCTTGTACGTCTTGAACTGTTGCAGACAGAACAGTAGGGGCGGGCAGTTGTATAAAGGTGCTGGCTCCCCTGCTCCTTCTGCCTGCCTTTGCTGAACCTTTGCAGCATTCGTTCAACAATCGAGCGTCACAGTATGTTACTAAGAGGTGCTTTGTGTTACCTCTGCGAAGTTTGTGTGCTTGGGGTCTCTTGTCACAATCAACCGATGCACGTCGTACTCCAGCTTCCTTTTCTCGTTGTCAGACACTGGCACATAATACTTTGCTAACCTAGTTTTACCAGCCCTATTTTGCAGGAGTAAGAAGCGTATCATGGTCTGTGCAATCCACCTGCCACAGTCCTCGCTGCTTGGTCGGTTGCTGATATCACAAGCGTTGATACATGACCCAGATCATTGAGAATGGCACGCTGCTGTACGTTGCGAATGTACGGGCAAGCAGCAGTGTTGATCAGGATTGTTGGCGGGACCAAGGTACTTCTCCGAAGCAGACTACTAGTGTTGTTCGGTGTCAGTATATCTGTACTTCAGACTGCCAGTAAGTAGTATGTACGTCATGTTCCATTCACCAATCGCAGCAGATAACGACAAGGGACCTGTCATTGACCTGTCTGACACAGCTGTCAGTGTCATCTGTTAGGCACAATGTGCCTGGCAAATCAACCTGTAAGGCTCCTTTCGCACTTCGGGTTTGCACATCGCCAGAGCCATTGACTATGAGCTTCAGGGCTGGGGAAAATGGCAACCAACAGCCCCACTGGGATACACGCAAAACTACTGGGAGCCCATGAATCCAACTGCTTGGTGCTGGCTCAGACCTAGTAATGCCCATGAACGAAGCCAGGCAGCTACAGCTTGCTTGAGTTGGTTACAACTCAACTCGACTCAGAGCAGAGCCGTTGCATAAGCGCACAAATGATCCCTACAAGAAGTCATCATCATCACTGTCATCCCAGTCAACAGCTGCACTGTTAGCATGTACAGGGGCCGACCCTCTACAGGGTTGCAGATCTATCTTCTGTCCCTTCACCTTCTGCTGCTGCTTCTGTAGTACGCTGTTTTGAGCAGCTGTGTTAATACTATTCAACCTACTACTGGCATCTTTCAGCGCTTGCTGCTGCTGAACTGGCTGCCCTGTTGCTGCCGCTGCTTTGCCCATTGGTTCAAGGGACTGCTGCATCTGCTGCTGTGGCTGCGGCTGATCCTGCGGCTCCAGCTGCTGTTGCTGCTGGCACTGCTGTTGCTGCTTGCTGCTGATCTGCCTATGCAAGGGTGGCAATGCTGCCACACTATGCCGTCTGCGCTGTCCACCAGATGCTCCAGCAAGGTTTCCTGCATCACTTTCACTACACACAGCTGTCGAAGGCCTTTTACCTGTCAATGCCGCAGGTGCAGAGTGCCTAGGCTTCCCAGGCTGACGGCCACTCATCCCAGCAGCTGTACTCACAACACTTGCACCGCCTCTGCTGCTGTTCAAGCCTGTGCCAGTGGTGGGTGCTGGTTGCTCTTGACATACATCCAAGCGACCTGCCACCTGACAGCTGAACACAAAGCTCACAAAGTCCCCTGCTGCCTGTTGCAGAGCCTCATCTGGTACTGTATTCAATGCCTCAGCAGTGTGGTGCCCGAAGTTTGTCAAGTCTTCTTCTGATGGCTGCCCTATCTGCGGCCGATAGCCATCAACCATGTCTGACGTGCTGCCACCCCCAGCTGTTGATGCGTCAGCAGCTGCTACACTGGCCGCTGCTACTACTGGGGCACCCTGCTGCGGTCCAGCAGAAGAACGCGCTGCCTCTTCGACAGAGTCAAACTCATCATCTGAGTCTTGTATATGCATCACCACATTGCTATCTTCTACGTCATCCCCTTGACTACTCCTTTTGTTACCAGAGGGCTTCCTTGCACCAGCTTTCCCTCCAGCCGTCTGTGCTGCTGCTGCTGCTGCCGCCCGCTCACTGCCACCCCTGATAACCTCATATGTATCCGATAGCACATCAGGTTTCAAGCTGAACAACTCTCTCAGCTCCTCTGCACTCATGAGGCTGACATTGAGACCCCCACCTCCCTTTCCCCCCTTACCCCCTGAATCATCACCACCAACACCAGCACCAAAGTCTAGGCCAACAGACTCAGCCCCGCTGCTACTGCCTCCCGCTCCTCCTGCTGCTGCTGCAGCATTGTCCACTACCTGCTGCAGGCCTTCCTTGCTAATCTGGCGCTGAAAGACTTTCTCTTCTATGGTGCCGGCTGTCAACATGCGATACACATACACACGCTTCTTCTGACCATCACGCCAGACCTGCATTGCACAAGCACAAGCGAGGTTGTGCTATGTTAGATCCATCATGCTCCTCAACTGTATGCTCCTTCTGACCCATGCAGACAGGTACAAGGGAGGCATCCACTGCTCCTTCACTTGACGCCCCTCAAGGGAGCTAGATGACAGTAGCAGGGGAGCCTTGGAAAGGTACACAGGGACGCACGTATTCAACATTCACTCAACTACTCCTAACACCTGCCAGTTTACTCACCCTGGCTGCTGCCTGCTTATCTACTGCTGGATTCCAGTCTGGGTCAAACAGTATCAGTCTGTTGGCTCCAACTAGGTTCAGTCCACATCCGCCAGCCTTACTTGACAACAAGAACACAAACACCTGAATTGCAGAAGCAAAGACAGAAGACAGTTGGCGATGAGTTGCTAGTACACATGCTCATTGCAAGACCAAGTATCCCCACTATGAACACGTACAACACCCTGCCGCTGACATGCAACAGTTAGCATTTTCAAGAATCTTGCAGTATCTGCTTGCCCAAGGCTTGGGGTAAGGATGAAGTAGAATGCCTGACCTGTGATCCAGGTGCGTTGAGCTGCTGCACCAGCTTCTGCCGCTTGTTGATGCTGGTGCTGCCATCCAACCGCACAAACTGGTACCCACGCTGTCGGCACAATGTTGCAAACAGGTCCAGCGTCTGGGTGTAGTTACTGACAATCACTACCCTGCAGACGTGCACATATCAACACCATCACTCCTCAGCAGCTGGCACTTGGTGGTACTTCACCAACCACTCTACATAGAGGAGTGCTGAGTTGGCTATCTGATCTATAGTTTGCTACATCGTACTAGCTGGAACGCAACATGCAGCTACAACACACCAGTGCCAGGTGTCTATCCCATGGAACTTACTTGTCACTGCTTGCTTCCCTCAGCACAGCCAGCAGTCTTGCCACAAAACCCATCTTGCCACTGAGCTCCTCCCAGCCAAAGACCATCTCACCACGGCCTGGCCGGCCGCTGTCAAACAACCCAGGAGGAAACAGATCACTCACACCTTCAAAGCCCTCTGACACGGTGCCATCAGCCTGCACTCATGCAAGGCAGCAGACACTTCAAGCTTGACGCTTTGCTTGTCACCACACAGTAGCTTGCTGACTCTGCAGCCGGCTGACCTGACTGGCAGTGTTGAGGCAGTCAACATCAACAGGGCTCCGGGTTCGATAGAATCAAAACAACATGACTGTCAGTCCTGCAGACGCAGGCCCTACCTGTGTTTTGCTGTGCAGGGTGTCATAGATGAGCTTAGGGTGGTTGCACAGCTTCTTCAAACAGGTGATGGCACTCAGGACTCCAGCAGCTTTGCTTCCAGATAGCAGCCTCCGTGTGGCATTAGACAACAGGAAGTGCTCATACAGCTTCTGCTGAAGGGGAGTAGGCTTGCACACCACTACTGACAGCACCTGCACACCAATGGCATCAGCTAACAAAGTTGCAATCTGACATCACCTGAGCAGCAAGAGTTCAAACCTGACATGTGACTCAGCTAAACATCTGCGTTTGTCAACAGACAGTTGACCAAAGTTAACTGTTCCAGGACCCTTGACCTGGGCGACATAATGGTCAGCATG
>LWCB01012084.1:0-20799 GCA_001630525.1 Coelastrella sp. M60
CTTAAAAAAATTGAGAGACGAAAGGTTGAATCAGATTTGGCCTCAGGCCTGAGCACTCTGAGCAGCACTGAGATTGGCGATGCGATGGTGCGATCGCACTGCATGTTCCCCCAAATTGCTACTCCATGGTGATATTGACGTCTCTACTGTGCGATTGTCATCGCTGCAGAGGAAGCTGTTTACCATCGGCCAAGAAGACTTTGGCGATGGTCAAGTACTTTTTGAATGGAGCCCCAGGAGCGACCTGATAGCTGCAACGGCCAACAAGGTATCCATAAGGTTTACGATGATGAACTTCTGCTGTTTATCAGCAGGTATCTCAGGCCACGGCATCCTGCTGTTCTGCAGAGAGTTGTCTACATATATGACCGCGATGGCAAGCTGTGTGGAGAGATACACCTGGCAGCGAGAGAGACAGCCATCTCAGATCATAGGCAGTGCAGTTGTCTTCAGCTGCAGGTGATCCTGCCTGTTTGACGTACCCAGCATGATGCTACTCGCAAGTCATAGAGACTGCTTAGCATGGTGCCCACAATGACCATGCAATCCCATCCTTTATCGTTCAATGTCAGCAGCATCTTGCACGCTGGGGTATTTGTACTGCAGCAGCTCTCAGGTACGTCTTATGCATCAGGTCTCACAACGTGGCATAGCAACAGCCTGGCGCTGATCATTGGCAGCAACACTGATGCAAACACTGAATGTCTGCAGTGGCATGCC
Organism: Coelastrella sp. M60; assembly: GCA_001630525.1. Lineage (NCBI taxonomy): Eukaryota > Viridiplantae > Chlorophyta > Chlorophyceae > Sphaeropleales > Scenedesmaceae > Coelastrella > Coelastrella sp. M60. The sequence goes on from LWCB01012084.1 coordinate 721, forward strand.
ACCGGGGAGATGCTGGCTGTTCTTCCAACTGGCTGCAGCTTTGTGTATATCTGGGTTGCAGCCACCAAAGAACTGCAGAAGCTTGAGACAGATTTCAGGGTGTGCATCACATAGGCCCCAGCACAGCCATGTTTGAGGATGAGCAGCAGCACAAGGGGCTATATGGGCATTTCGTCCTATGTAATCTATTAATGTAGGGACTGTGAGCAGCACAGCATGCTGACCAAGGGCATAGAATTGTTTTTGTCGCTACTTGTTCTGCTCTGCCAGCAAGCATGGCAATGTTAGGCTGCAGCAGTGAACACTGATCGTCGTCCCTAGATTGTATTCTTCTGTGGGTTTTCATCTATAGGCACAAGAGATCTCCATGCTGGCCTGGGCCAAAAGCAGTCCTGTTCTGGCAGTTGGGACAGTCAAGGGCAACTTGCAGTTGTTTCACACCAAAGAGATGCGCCGCATCCCTATCGTGGGAAAGCATACCAAAAAAGTGTGCAACGGGGTCTGGACCAAGGACGACATCTTGGCAATGGCATCTCTAGATAAGACAGTAGGTACCTCCAAGAGCAGCAAAGCTGGCGATAACATCAACAGCACAGCCAGGACACCCTACTTGATATGTATGGCAAGCAGCAGACACAGACTAACTGGAACCTGCCTATTTTATTCAAGAAGCCAATCCGCAATGAAATGCATGACGTTGTAGTTTCAGCACTCTATTGGTGCAGGTGACATTGAGCAACCAGTCAGGTGACACTGTCAAGACTATGCAGTTCAAAGGAGAACCCCTTGAGCTAGCAATAGCTCTGTGCAAGGAGGACAGAAAGGGGGCAACAAGAAATGGCAGCTTCAGGCGAGAGGCGAGTGATTGCTGTCAAGCGCAATGTCAGGCATTCACTGCTAAGCATGCGGCAGCTTGTGACAGCAGCAACTTCTGCAATGCATTGCGGGACCCATTCGGGTTGTGTGACACGTGCCCGACATGTATGGATTGTGCAGCACTTGCGCTTGTGACAAGCAAGTGTCTGTTTGGTCTGCTGCTGCGATAGATAGAGACCCTGTCGCCAAGGCGCACGATGCAGACTATGCCTTGCTTCTGTTCTCTGCAGATGAGTGAAAACAGCTTCTCCCTCATCACAAGCAAGAAGGTGCTGTACATCATGCAGGTATGAACTATTTCCATGTCATTTTTCGGATGTTTGCGCTAGCCTTGTGTGATTGCACCATGGGTTCTGATGCACTGCATACAGCTGTGGTATGCATGTTATAACAACGAAGCACTTGCCAGTCTTGTTGGTACTGTACCACATTCCAAGTTATGCTTCCTGAGCCAATGAGGAACTTCACATCTTCAGCACTGCTCTGTGCAGACCATTGTCATCAGATCCTGCATTATCACAATCAGCATCCAGGTTCCAGTCATCATAATGATGATGCCCGCCGGGCTATTGTCCAAGATCATAAAGCCCACCACAGAACAGCTGGGAGTCAGAGCAGACACTGTAGACGGTGTGCTGAGCAGGATTGACAGCATGTTCTGCTGCCTGCTGACTGGTCTTGTTTACCAACACTTGCAGGGCTCCCCTGCAGACAGCACACCCCCTCTAGAGCTGTCCTTTCAGGAGAGCTATGGAGCCATGTCAAAGCATGTGTGGTTTGGCGATGGCTATGTGATGGTGGGCTTCAGGAGTGGACAAGTAGTGGTGGTGTCTTCTCTCAGGTGTGTTGCTGCTGGGCGATTGGCACAAGTTCAGTTGGATATGACAAGGTCATATCAATGTATCAGCTACAGCACGGCGCTGTCTGAGAACAAGAAGTGTTGCAAATGGTCCCGTAGAAGCTTGGCATGTTTGGCAAAAGCCCTTGTGACATGTAGCTATCAGTGCTAGCAAGGGCTGCCCGTGCTTACAAAGCTATACCCAGTGTCTGCCACGTGGCACGTACACTCATGCTTCTTATGGACTGCTGGATTCATCCTGCAGCAAGGAGATCAGTGAGGAGGTGCAATGCCATAAACCGCTGGAGCTGCTGACAGACATGGCTTACTGTCCAGCACAGTCACGTGTGGCAGTAGGTGGTGGAAGCAGTGTCAAGCTCATTGATGTGGGAGCTGAGTATGGTGAGGTAGCTGGAGAAGGAATTGAGCTGCCGCCGGGTCACTGTGTTGAGAAACTGGGCTGGGGTCAAGATGGCCAGGTGGGTGCAAGGATACTGCAACCATCAGCATCTACAATACATTGTACACAACGCCTCAGTGCCTTCTGTGGTCGCAACTGCAAGCAAGGTATTTTGTTTGAAGGGAATCTTATAAGGGAATGTATCCTGAGCATGGAACAATTTGAAGCACAAGAAGCCGACTGCATAAGTTTGATACCTAGGTATGTGCCCAGAAGCTGAAAAGACGTACAGGACCTGTGGGGAATCACCAAAAGACACATTTCGTGTTTGTGCCTGCAGGTTCTTGCTGTCAGCACATCCAACGGCTTGTTAACGTGCTACCTAGCCACCCTGCCATCAGTGTATGCAGCTCACGGCACCAAAGTCGCCAACTTGACAAGCATAGGAGAGATGACAGTCTATGATACAGCAACACGCAGCACTGTGACCGTTCAGATAGCTTCCGAGGCAGCTATTCACAGCATGGGGCCCTGCCACTTGGCAGTTGGCATGAACAATCAGGTACGACTGTTGCTTACTGTTTGTGATCAGGTGGAGTAAGTGAAACTATCAGCATGAGTCTGGTGAATATATCACACAAGCCCGTGTTACCAAATGAACATTCATCATATCTGAGGCACAATGCCTGTGGTAAGACAAGGGTGATGAGAGACATGTATGGTGATGTGCAGGTCTTGTACTACAATCACGGCGCTCAGGGTCCAGCCGGTCTCGTCAACAGACGTAGCTACTTGGGAGCTGTTAGTGCGGTGCATCTGAACGGCACACATGCAGCGGTGCTTACTGACGGAAGACTGCTGCTGCACACAATAGTGCCGTCAACACACAGGGACCCTCAACAGCTGCTTCATGATGTGGATGAGCTCGATGCAGACATATGCTTGCCCAGGGATGGTGGGCATCAGCAAGACCCGATAGTGTGTGGTGCACTGACACAGCATTTTGTGATTATGGCAAGTGCCTCAGGCAACTTGGCATACTATGTGCAGCAAGACAAGGACCTGGCTGTGGTCAATCAATACAGGCACACAGGTGAGCCAATGATCCAGCAGCTATACTGCGGCAGGTGACGTCACATATGTCGACATATTGCAAGGATAGCGACACACTTGAGCTTGTAGGGTGACCGGCTTGGCTCATGTGCTGTTCAACACTTCCGGTATAACCATCAAGGTTTACATTGCCTGTATAACCATCAAGTTGATTGGCCAGTGCGTCAATAACACTCTATCATCGACTGGTGTGGAACTCATATGTAGGTGGCACTATAACTCATCTGTTCCCCCAGCCTAATGGCCCTCGGCTAGTGTTTGCGGATGATCACATGTTGGTGGCATTGTACAGTCCACTCAATGATGAGTCGATACAGTTACCCGAGTTTGAAGGCAGCTTGCAACAGGTAGGCCCTTACATAACAGCTGCTCTGTCCCAGAGTGCAGGGTGACTTGAAGCACAACCATATCACCTCTGTGAGTGATCCTTGTAATGCCCACACAGAAAAGCCAGTTGTGCCCAACAAGCCGCAAGCACAAGCAGCTAAACCATATGCTTTGTCACTTCTCTGCTCCGTTGTGTGCCATTTTGCAGTTGCTTTGGGATGTTGAAGACCCTGACATGTTTGTAGCAGTCAACAGCAATGGCGACCTCTGGGCATACCGTTTCACGCTGCAATCAGTATACGGTCAGACACTTGAGCTGCTCAGCAAGACGCATCTGGCCAAGGGGCATGTTCCTGTGGTCCTGGCTGGAGGCAAAGTCACCTTGAGGATGAAGAATGGCACCATGGACTGCTGGACTTTGGAGAGCCACAAATCATTATATGAGCAAGGCAGCACCACCAAGCAATTGCAACGCAGGTGATCACCAACCATCAACAGCAATTATGAAGCCAACTTTCACAAGGGGCTATCCGTGGCCCTGATCAGCAGTACATGTATCATCAGGTGCAATGGCATTTCAATCCTCAGAACAAGCATACCTCATGATATCCAAACTGCAAGAACTGTGAAGATCTGGCACGGACTGCACAGCTTGCCGGAAGTCATGATGCATACTGTGCACACAGGTTGGCAGCATGCGTGAAGCTGTGCAAGCTGCATGAGGCCCGGGCAACAGCTGCAGCCCTTGGGACTGCTGACTCATGGCGACAGCTGGGGCTAGCAGCAATGCAGCTGCTAGATGTGGAGTTGGCCACAGCAGCGTTTAGACAGGTGATTGATGGCCAGCAGGGTGGCGAATGGTTCGCCTGCTGTTGTAGTGTGCTCAGCTGAGGGGATGGAGCAAATTCTGCAACCAGTGCTACCAGCCATCTAGCAGGATGCTGACGCATACATCTGTTGCCTTAGAGCAATTCTTTGTTATTGGCTTCGGCCCAGGCCTTCAGAACGTCCAGACTCTGTGTTGCGGTGACCAGGCAAGTCACCAACCGATGCATGCTGTACTGCTGCTTTGAGATGTGCAGGCTTGTGATGCAGCCATGGTGATGAGTCTATCTTCCCTACAAGGCATAGAGGATAGGAACCTTCTGGCAGGGAGCCTATTGTTGCTGATGGAGAAGGATTATAACCAAGCTCAGGTATGGCGGCTGAGGTCCCTTGCCAAGACCACCACAGAGACAGTAAACAACCCCAAAAACCACTCGTTACTCCTTGCGGCTGTGTCAGACATACTCTGCAGTTCTATTGAAGTACACCAATCCAGCCGCACCATGTACACAGCAGGTTTGTTTATTGAGATTTTCACATGCCTGCAGGAGCTGCTGTTGCGCAGCAGCAAGCCTCTAGCAGCCCTCGAGATGCGGAAAGATCTCAAGCACTGGCCTCAAGCCTTGGCCTTGGCACAGCAACTGGCACCAGCAAGTGTTGCTGCGCTAAGCAAGGAGCATGCTGCAATGCTGGAGATGGTTGGACAGCATGAAGAAGCTAGGATGCACTATCAACAGGTCAGCATTGTGCTAGGTGTAGGACTACCATCACACACATAATATTGAACTTTGAGTGGTTTTTTAAATCATTGACTTCTCTACATGGGTTGGTTGTAGTTCTCATGCACTCTTCAGTCCACAAATGGACTCTCTATGGCTCAGTTGGGTTGCTGAATACAATGTGCTGACCTGTTTTGCAGGCGGTTGATTCCCTGACAGCTAGTGGCAATGATCCCCAGCTACAGCAAGCCTGTGTAGCAGGAGTAGCACGCACGACTTTACTGCTGGGAGATCTGAGACAAGGAAGGCAGCTGGCATCACAGCTCAACGATCCATCAGTGTTCAAGGATTGTGGGTTGATACTTGAGAACATGCATCAGATGGCTGAAGCAGCAGAAATGTACCAGAAAGCAGGCATGATTGAGAAAGCAGCGAGCATTTTGATAGCTAGCAAGAACTTCAACGCAGCGCAGCCATTGATGGCTCAGGTTACCAGTGCTAAGTTGCAGGTACAGTTTGCAAAAGCAAAGGAGAGTGAAGGACGATGGGCGGAGGCAGCAGCAGCATATGAAGCTGCTGGTAAGCCTCCAAGATTGCAAGATACATCATGAATGGCACAGCCCATGTTGAGCCAATAGGCTATATCAGCAGCTTGTAAAGCACTCCGGTGACAGCAGCCAGGGTCACTGAAGTCAGACGGGTGGTACTGAGCTGAAAACGGAAGTGGCTCAGACCTGCCTCAGGAACCATCAAGCTATTGTTCTTGCCCACATGTAGGTGACTTTGATGCTGTGGTGAGGTTATGCCTTGAGAAGCTGGGTCACAAGGGTAGAGCATGCACAGTCACCCGCAAGTCTCGCAGCACTACAGCTGCTGCTCAGGTGGCAAGGTCTTGCTTGGCATCAGGTGAGCACATGCTTGGCAGATGTGTCCTTTCTGCTGTATGACACCCCTCAAGGACGTGCGCATGAGCCCCCAGTGAGTGTCTCTGTCACAGAATTCCCATGAACAAGTGCAGGCACATGATATGGACAGGGTGATGGATTATGCTGCATCTTCATACCATTCGTCGTGCACTTGACCTGGATCTTGCAGGCGATACAGCGCTAGCCATAGAGTTCCTGCTTCTAGCACGCCAGCTGGATCAGGCCTTTGATGTTGCCGCTGCTAAGGGTGCCATGGATGTCTTTGCCAAGCTTGTAGCAGACAGCGTCAAGGTCAGTAGGACTCTCTGTGCTTTTGGAACTTACAGAAACATGCTGAAGTTGGGTCCACATGTGTTGCTTGTATGCATGCATGCAATATCACCTCACAACAGCTGCTCCCTGAGGAGTATTTGGTGTCAATCCAGGCTTCTGTATGGACATCTGTAGCATGTCTGCAATCATGAATTGCTGGTCATACCAGGTGTCAGGCATTCCCCTTAGCACCACAGTCCATTGAACTGAAGCATGTGTTTTATTGGTATAGATGTCACTCACTGCTTTCAGCGGTAGCCTCTTTGACATTGCTGGTTTTGTCCTTCTTGTGGTTCAGGATCCTGAGGAGGTTGAGCGCATTGCTCAATACTATGAGCAGCGGAATGAGCCGGAGAAGGCTGCAGACATGTGGGTCAAGGCAGCACAACCAGACAAAGCTGTGGCCCTTTATGTCAAGGTATGTACGACCATTCTGGGTAGCAGAAGCTTTTACCCCATTTGACGAATGTCATAAGCAAATCACATGTACCTGTAGCTTTCCTTGTCACCAGGCTTTTTTCTATCTAGTCTTGGTGCTGTCTGCGGCAGTGGATCCTGGTGTCACCTGAAAGCCTATGTACTACTTGACCCTGCCATTCTCTGCCGATCTGTACATGTTAGACAAGTCCACAGGCTTCCAGGTCTGGTGGTTTGCCACAGCTGAGAACCCCCATGAGTCTCTTGTTGGCTTGCCAGTCTTGGATTGACCGGAGTCTATCTCTCCTAGATTGTTATGTACTATGTTATGTTACATTTATAGTATGAAATGATATGTACCACGCAACTTGGACGTGGCTGTGTTGCTTGTCCCGCAGGCATGCAGTCAGTCCAGTCTTACTAAGGCCATTACAGTGGTTGAGGACACCCGCAATCCCCAGCTAGCACCAGCAGTACTAGATGCCCTGTTGCACTGTCCCAGCTTAGAAACCCACATACGTGATGCACTTAGATTCAGGCTGAATCTTGCAGCAGGGCAACTCGGTGATGCTGCTCGGGATGCTTTGGACATTGCCAAGTTTGAGCAGGTGCGCCGCTCAGTAGTGCTGTGTTGTGTCGCCAACTAACTGTGCGACAGACGAGTTACAACGTCATCGTTGCTGACACTCTGGCTTCTGAAGCACAGCACCACTCAATGCAGTTAAGCTGTTGTGGGGGATGATTGCAAGCTGCATCGACACCAAACTTGATACAGCAGCCTGTTGATGTCAGAAGACTGTGATCAATCACATTCCTGTTGTTTCCAAGAGGTTTACAGGATCAACCACTTTGCTGTGTGGCTTGGATTGTAGTACTTACTTTTGGTACACACTGCAGGATCAAGGAAATTACAAGAACGCACATGCTAAGCTGTTTGGCACCCTGCAGCAGCTGAAAGGCTTAGGAGCTCCTATTCCCCATGAGCTCACACGTGCTCTTGCGCTCCTGCACAGCTACGTGCTGGTGAAGAGCATGGTGGGACTCGGGGACCACTTGGCAGCAGCAAGACTGCTGGTCAAAGTGGCGGGAAGCATAAGCAGGTGAAGCCCGGCTGATAAGATCGCTTGCAAGCATCCTGTGTTCATGCTGATGACATGGATGTCTTATAGTATTGAGCCACAAATTGTAGTAGCACAGAGAGTCTCAACAATCACATGATTTATGCATCACTCAACAGCCATCAAGTGCATAAACCATGCATCACTCAACAGCCATCAAGTGTAGACCGATGCATCCAGTTTCTGCATAGACGTGGTGCTTGGGCGGTATGCTGCACCCGGTGCCTTACAATGCTGTGCTGTGTCAATGTTGGGGATTGATCAGCATTTTAACCATGCATTCTGCCCTGTATTGCAGGTTTCCCAAGCACATCGTGCCCATCTTGACCTCCACTGTCATTGAGTGCCAAAGAGCAGGGCTCAAGCGAACAGCGTTTGAACATGCTAGCACCTTGATGCGCCCAGAATACAGGTCAGCTGCGTTGCCACGCTGTTTGCATGGTGCCCACCTACCTTGCACCTTGGTCTGCTGTCTTGAATGCCATACTGGATACATTTACTGGTACGCTGCTCCCGTACCGTTCAAAAAGCAGAGTTTCTGCTCAGATGCAGTCTCTCATTTGAAAACCTTGGAAACTGCATGCCTGTTACTCAGCATGCCTGGCTGAAAGCAAAATTGCTTTCTGCATGCAGGTCTCAAGTGTCTGACAAGTACAAGAAGAAGATTGAGCTGATGGTGCGCAAGCCAGATCGTGGTGAAGAGCCACCAGAGGGTCTGTCACCTTGTCCACATTGTCAGCTACCGGGACCTGAGAGGGAACTGCAGTGTGTGAGCTGTCAAAACTTGATCGCATTTGACATTGCCACAGGTAACACAAACAAGAACCTCAACCCAGCGCGATCCTTTCACTGCTGTTGCTGAAGCACATTGCCAGATGTTCAGCTGCAAAGCTGGGCCTACCAATCCAGTCCAGCGATTGTGAGTGATAGCCCCTAATGACATGTTGTTGACAGCCGTTGGCCCCGGTCAAGACTGTGTTGGGTGGCATTTTGTTGCTTTGTGTTTTGTGAATTACCTTGTTGATACATGAGAAGATCAGAGGCCTGAGATGCAGGGTGACCTGGTGTGCAGGGAAACGCATGAGCTTACAGGACTGGTGTGAGTGCCCCAGCTGCCGGATGCCAGCTAGCAGCCAGGTGTTCCTGGCCATCCTGTCTGCTGAAGGTCAATGTCCCATGTGTAACAGTGAAGTCAACATGAAGGACGTCAAACAGATAGCTAACCCGCTGGGCAATGCCTCTCAGAACTGACTTATGGCGGCACTATATGTCAGCTTGAACAAGCTTCTGAAGATGACGCCGATGAGTGATGGGTGTGTTTGTATGGAAAAAGTTTGCTGCTCATTTGTGGACACTGGTGACATTGATGTGATCACAGGCAGCAACTGCAGCCAGGCATCAATGATGCAGCTGCCTCTGACCATCCGAAAGCATCACAATGAGTATTGGCGGCCCGAGTGCATCATATGGGACTTCCAAATGTGTACTTGCATGGCAGCAATGGCATATGGATTGAGGGAAGAGAATGTTGACCTCAACCATGGCATGCAAGCTCATTTTGGCCAACTTGTACAGCCAAGAGATCACTTTGCGATCATTCGCACTACATTGTAATGGTGTCTGACGTCAGACCGTTCATCCTAGTCGTAATAAATCAAAGTATGCTAGTTTTAATCCGCAACATGCGTCAGCCGACAAAGCCAGCAACCTCCACCGGTGGTACCATTCTATGCCGTAGTCTACGTATACGCGGCGTTTGGTGACACAGTTGCAGTTTGTGACATAGGCTGAACTTCGGCGGTCATAGCATGAACCGTGTTGCAAGTCGTACGGTGTTTGCAAGGCATAGAACTCAACATAGTACACAGGTCCGCAGCCGCTGCCGTCCGTTACTGACCAGTGGTGCCTTGGTTCTACCTACCTTTGCTACCGGATCACACTTGTAAACCTCAATATATACGGGCTAAATTATTAATCTCGATATATACGGGCTAGACTGTTGTCATACTGCTGTTCATTTCAGGCCGTCAAAATCCTTACATATAATGATGTAACATCCACGCCGCCAGCCCCTTGAACTCGGAGTTGCTATAAAGAAGCACAGTTCGTGCACAGCATCAAATGTTGATCGCACCTATGGCGCATTGAGGTATGAGCAGTCAAGGCCCATTGACTCGCATTGCTGTTGGACGTTAAGGATCCTGCAGCAACACCTGTCGCTCTCCTGCGCCTTGCTGTCTCTATGCACAAGGGTTCCACAACTGGGGATCATCTCCAACCGACCTGCAGGCCAGGATTGGCCAGATTTGATCTGCAGGCTCATCTGAGCACTCTCTCGGCTGTGGACCACAACTGCAGCGCAAAACTCACAAGTATGCTCCAAGTCCAGCTGTAGTGATCCCAGTGGTTGCCCACTGACTCTGTCAGTGAATGCTTCTAGCTTCGCCGGTAGCTTTTCTGCCCATTCATGTCATTTAACATCGACTACTAGCTTCTCTTGGCCTGGGTCCTCTTCCAGCTTGGGGCATCAGCTCGCATGCCAACAAAGCTCTTTCTGACAGCCTGCATATGAAATGCAGAGCAAGCATCTCACACATGCTCAGGGTCTCCTGCTGCCTCTACGGAGCCAAGGCCTGGGTTGCACAAATTTTTAAATGCAGAGCTACAATGTGAGTGTGCTCAAGCAGTACATCATGCAATGCTGCAGACAGTGCCTTCATTACGTGATACCTCATGCAGGCAGCACAACAGATTGTCAGAGCAAGGTCAACCTTCTTACCGCCTCTTTGCTGAGTAGATTATCACTTTGTGCAGTCAGCAACCGCTGCCAGGCTGGCGGCTGCTGACGAGCTGATTGCTGAGGAAACTTAGGGGTGGATGGACTTGACCGGAATGAAGCCAACTGGTCTGCTGCTGCTGCTGCCTTGGCAGGTGACCGGGCCCTTACATCTGCTGTTATGGGCCTTGCGTGGGTTGCCATCTGCTGCTGCAGGAACTGCTGTTGCTGTTGGATTACAGCAGCATTAGCGGCCACACCAGCAAGGTGCAATTTCCGGATGTCATCCATCTGGTACTTGAGGTCATCCATGCTGGGTATGTTCTGCTGGTATTGTATGCTGCTGACTAAGGCTGCTGTGAGGTGGTTCTCTTGTGGCTTGGACAGACTGGCAAGAGAGAGACTGAGTTTTGGAGCTGCACCTGATAACGAGGGCTGTCCACTTAATAACCTGTTCAGCAACAAGCCGCTTCATGATTGGATTCCAGAGACTCTACTCTGTATGTCAACTTTGAATTGCTGATAGCAGAACCAGACAGAAGTCATCACAGGTGGTTTGTTGAATCATGGTGCAACATGAAGCAGCTACTCTGAGCGCACATGGTAAGCAGCTGTGGCCACACTAACTTGCCGGTTGATGCGTACCTGTGCGTTCTTGGTGTGTGCTCTGCTGCCCCACTAGTGCTGACATAGCCGCCATCTGCCCACCTCACACCCAGGGTGCTAGCTGAAGACTTCTGCTGCAGGGTGGGGTCAAATGACAAACTGTGCAGCCTAGCTCTAGCTCCATCGCATGATCCCGATTGGCTGATGTTCTTCCAGCTAAACAGATCGGTGCTAGCTGCGAGCTCTGGCTGAGCAACGAATCCCGACAGCCTATAATCAGCTTTGCCAGCATCAACTGTTTGAGCTGCATAGGTCATGTTCAACTTGGGATTGTGTTGCATGTTTTGGATTTCTGGCACCTGACAAGCGGTTATAAAGGTTCTGCAGTTGTCTATGTCCTGGGGTTGGCACTCTGCCGCCTTGCTGCTGTCATGCTGTGCAGGGGTTACTGTTGTGAAGTGTATTGGTGGGGTATGTAGGAGTGCTTTGCTGATTACGGGGTCCAACAATACCAACTCGTCAAAGACCCTATCCATGACTTCAACATCGGTTGCTAGACTACAGTTCTGGCTTGCCAAGGCAAATGCAGCTAGTGCTTCATCTAGACCAGCTTGCTGCTGTTTTTGCGATGCTGGAGTATCCTTGCTGCTCTTGCTGTTGAGGCCAGTTGAGGCCTGCAGGGGCTTTGTGAGTTTACCATCTCCATGCAGGAAGCATGTCTGCAGTGGCTTTTGCTGCTGGATGCTGCATGGGTCAGCCTGAGTGGCATGCTGTAACATATGCTGAGGGTCACTATTCGCTGCAGCTGCAGGTTTCCACTGTATCTGCTGGTGAAATGTCGGCTGCTTGTGAGTTGTGCTATCTATCAACAGGTCCTGAGGGAAACTGCCTGCACAGCATGTGGATGCTTAGTGGAGTTGAACAAGGCGAACTGTCACAGGCGCCTCAATCCCCTCTGAACCTTGCTGCAAGGCCTACTGCTTTTCAAGGCAGAAAGGCATGCACGGACACGGTACGCAGATGACTTACACCAGTAGTGCTGATCATTCAGCATGCAGGTGTATAATCATCATGCGATGCCCTTTATGTCACTGCATACCTTCATGTCTGCACTCTTGCTTGACACCAGTACTAGCGAGGTGGTTGAAGTTGCTGCCTTGTGAGGCAGTGAGGACCTCACCGTGCATCTTTATTAGGTTACTCCTGACTCAGCATCACTCTTCGGCACCATGCTCCCAGATCTTGCCATCTTTTGCTACGCATGGCCTTAGGCGCGCAAAGGTGGTGGTACACCACGCGCGATCAGATTAACGGATGTACTTGGTTTGGCAAGCGATGCAAAACCGCATGATATATTACTGAGGACATTGCGTGACAGACAAACCTGCCAAGATTGCCGACACAGTCACAGTCAACCGTGTGAGGCCATCACAGTCCTGTCCACCCTGCATAGCAACCGTCCTGCGTAAACTTGCACACACGACATCTACAACCGAGAAAGCTGTTATTAATAGGCATCCATATGGGTAAGGGCCCTTGGGGCCAGTAAAGTGCAGCTGCAGACAATACAGTACATATGCGCCATCTGGCCTGAACAACCGCCATTAGCTGAGTGATGATAGCTACTGGCATTGCTTGTCGGACTTCTTGCTGATACTACTAACATACGGAGCGCTGGTCAGCCAGTATGGTCATGGCGAGCAACGCCATCAAGCAGCTTGCAGCACAGGAGGCAGAGACTCTCTCTCCATTGGAATCTGCCCACGTACGCTTGCTGAAAGCATGCTTGGCAAATCAGCAACCAGCAAATCAATGGGCTGCAGAAGACGCTTACACTGTTTATTGCCCTGCAGGTGAATGCTGTGCTGCAGATCGCCATCAACAAGTTGTCGCTGCTTGCATCGTTTGTGGTCGACCCACATGTACAGGCACATGAACTCACTCAAAGTGTAGGCGAAGAGATCAGTAGGATGATAAAGCAGCAAAAGCATTTGGAGCATCGGTTCCAGGAGCTCATTGCAGCTCAGCCAGCCTTACGTGCCATGCCTAACAAAGCAAATCTTAGAAAGAATCAGCAAGAACTGCAAGAGGTGTCAGATGCTCTCCGACAAGCAACCAAGCAGCTGTGCAGGAACCTCAAAGACAACCCAAACGTAACAGAAAACATGGCTAAAGTAGCGGCACAGCGAGAGCAGCTACATCAGCTGCTGAGCCACACCTTGGATTCGTTGGATGAGCAGCAGAATGTGCAGCCAGTGATAGAAGCAGTGCTTGCAGCTGAACAGGGAGAGGTAAGTAGTGACCACCAGAACTTTGCAACGAAAGCTGGCCTCACATCTTGTGCATGAGGACTGCATGTACTAGCTACAAATGGTGTCATTTGTTTAGGCTGGACTGTAAGGAACATACCCCTTGCAAAGCTGTAATTTCTAACCAGATTAGCTGCTTTGAAAGCTCCACAAAGGTGTCAGCTTTCAGACTGTTGTGCCCCTTCGCACAAAGGGCCTTATGACGCTGCACATGGGCGATAGGTTGACCAAGACAAACAACAAATACCAGTGAGCCGTCTCACTGAGGCATGCACAGCAGTCTATGTGCCAGGGACAGTAATCGCCAAGGACTGCCGGTTGCTGACATGTTCAGGCAGAGATGCGGGAGATGATAGAGGCAGAAAAGAACGCCACAGCCATGGTCAAGACTCTTAGATCAGAGCTCACCACTGAGAAACAGCAACATGATGATCAGGTGATGAGCGTGGGGGCCTGGTCAAACTTCCATCCATGCTGTCTGCCTGCTGACAATGATATTCAAGTTATTGCTTTGACACACATCACCATGGCTACAGATATCCACCAAATGTCATGAGTTTTGGTCCCTGCTGTACCAAGCATCATACTTGTCCTTGACAGCACTGCACTCATCTTGATACAATTGCACCGACTGGGATCCTGACTGTGTGTTCTACTGCTGCGCAATGCACAGATCCGTGAGCGGCGTCATGCTGTAGCTGCACTGAAGGAGCAGCTCAGGCATGAGAAACTGCAGCTGGCTCTGGAGGGAAGGTAAGCAGCAGTGGTTACAGCTGGATATAGTGCTTCTGATGGCAATGTATATGCCTTCACCCTGGACCGCATGCAATCTGTTTGCCTTGCACACAACTTGTACAAACAGGAGCTTGTCTGTGTGTGGGGGTACACACAGTAGACTATGTACTGCATGTACCCTCACACATAGATGAGCTCCTGTTTGTGCAAGTCGCCTGCAAGGCATTCATGATTGCAGCTGTCCTTCAATATGACAGCATGTTGTGATGCTTGAGGTGTGCCGATTGTTACCATCCCGGGCCGGGCCCCCCTCATATCTGCCTGCACCTGGGCACAAGGAATCTAGACAGGGGTCAGTAGAGTCAGGAGCCTGTTGCTTGAACTGCCCTGCATCACCATGTATGGGTATTCTGGTGACCATGCCATAAGTGAATGTTAGCCTTGGTCTTGACCTCAAATGCAGCATCACAAGCCTTTGCATGCGAGGCCGTGGTGCCAACACATGACGTCACCATTGAAGTTCAGAATCATGCATCAATCAACCGGCATACTCACCATTGCTCAGCCGACTGGTGTGGCCATGAGTCACATGACCATCTCATGGTCTACGAACAAACAACATCAAGCCTCCTGCTAACGCAACTTCCAACCATCTGTGATGCAGGTTTCAAAAGAAGGATACTGAAGCGACCAATCAAACCAGCAGGAGGTTGCAGGACAAGAGGTTGCAGGATATGGAGAGAGAGCTGGTGAGGAAACTGCAGGACAGATGACAGTGCGCTGATAACATGTCACATAGTCCATGCACAAGCATGGTGACCCCAAGTTGGGCAAACTCCTTTGCTGTCTGATATGCAGACAGTACATCTGAGAGGTCCTAAACTGCGTTGTTGTTCACGTGTTCCATTGAACGGTTGTGTTTACGTCTGAAGTGAACAGCATGTGATTGCATGCAGCCCCAGCTGCTCTGCAATGCGTAACCTTTGGTCGAAACCTTTGTGCTTCAGGATCTTGTGCAGCAACAGATAGAGATAGAGCTCAGTGTGCACGCAGCAGCAGTTGAGTTCTTGGGCACCAAGGCCAGCACGTTGCAAGAAGATGCTTCAGCCTGGCACAATAGACGTGAGGAAGATGCCAGAGCCAAGGAACGAGAGCTAGAGGTAGGCACTTTGTTTTAGTGCTGGGAACCTAAAGAGCAGTTGAGCGCACTGCTCACAGGTAACCACGGGATACGAGCTGCACCCGTGACTTTCTAGCTTATGGGTACTCAGAACAAAGTATGGTGTGGTGTCAGCGAGATTGTCTGCATTTTTATGCTGACTGTTTCCGATATGGCTTGCAAGTCCTTCCTTGCAGAATCAGTTTCCTGCAGCAGATGTCCAGGATGTTGCTGCGTCTGCGTCTGCAAGTGGTCACTATCAGCAAACTGACATGGGCTGGTGTTGTGTATTATGTTGTATGCAGGTGTTGAGAGCCACACATGCTCGTGATCTGGAGAAGCTTGCAGAAACTGAAGCACGGTTCAGAGATGAACTAGCAGCAAAGGATGCCAGAGATAGGAAGGCACAGGTCAGTGAGGCTACTGCACTTCACAGGGCACTGCCTGCTACACTGTTGTCACCTTGATGTAAGAGTTTATGATGCAGTAGTGCACAGATGAAAATAACAGGCTGATCCAGTGGTACATCTTGACGTGCTCTGCCGGTATCAGCTTCCACGTTGCTGCTGTTGCCGACACTGGTTGCTGATGCATGTCTTCAGGAAGAGGCTGAGGATGCAGCTGCAGAGAAGGAATTGCAGGCCAAGCGCCTGGCAGCAGCAATACGTATACAAGCAGCCTGGAGGGGGTACAAGGTACGTGAGCTATATACAAATAATAGCATGGTGGGTTGAAAACAACGTTAGACGTGTGTTCAGCGGAGTTAAGTACTGCGATGCAAGCGTTAGAGGGAGTGGTGCTGTCTGACCTTGGCACCTTGAATGCTATGGTTGAGTCAACATCGCATGGAGACCAGACAATGGCAGCACAGTTGTGCTGAGAGGGTTTTATGTGTATTGTCACGCTAGTAGATTTGAGAGACAACGGCGATCTTGTTCGTCCGGTGAGCAGGTACTAGAGCTACATCAATCTTTGTTGTTTGCTTATTTGCAGGCGCGCCATGAGGTCAAAGGTGCAAAAGCAAAAGGGAGAAAAGGGGGCAGTGCTAAGGGCAAGAAGTCAAAGAAATGACATATGTTTAAGTAAAAACAGCCAGACATGTTTGCTTTGGGGCTGCTTTTCAGCAAGGGGAGTTGGGGCTGGCACTGCTGCCAATGGCAGCAGTCCGCACTGCACGTTATGAGTTGACCAGTGGTACTCAAGCGCAAACATACCTTTCCACCTGGATGATACCACCGTGTGCGCATAGTATACGATCAAATAATCTGTGATTGCCCTGTGCAAAGAAAGCGACGAAAGAGCGCACCTCAGACGTTCTGGACACTCCTCCGTAACAGGTCACTTTGACCCTGGAGTTCAGCACTGCATGAATAGCACGTGCATTCCCACTAGATTCGCCATGTATTGTCCAATTCTCAACTGCTTCAGCGCTTCACAGACAGTCAGCCGCATCGGGTTGGGTCGCTTGTTGCTTGTAGTCGGGGTGGGAATAAGTGAATAACACACAGTAAACGACAATATGATGCTGCAACGAAAAGCATCTGCACCCTTCGGTTCCACACCATGCAGCAGGCGGGCTGCAGTTCCCAGACCTTGCTTCGTAAGACAGCAACCCCGCATTGTGTGCATGGCAGCTTCTGGATCATCAGATCCTTACAGGATTCTAGGAATTGAACGTGATGCAGACACCAACGCCATCAACCGAGCGTACTCGCAGAAGAAATATGCAGCCAGGGGCAATGATGCACTCACAGCACAGATAGAGCAGGCGCATAGCCAACTTATGATGTCGGCGTTGACAGCTCGCATGAAAGGGAAAGGAGTATCGAAGGATATAGCATACGCAGATAATGAGCCACTGTTTCCTTGGAGGCCGAAGCGCTGGGATGCCACCCCCAAGGTGATTTGGTTTGTGAATCTGCTAGTATGGGTCTTTCAGCATGTACCGCAGTGGAGTAGTCTCAGCTGACCTGCGCAACCAATAAACACCCTGAATGTGTCACATTGATCAGATATGTGACGTGTTGGAGAAGGATCTGTGCCGATCAGCAGGAACCAGTTCTGTGCCGTGTTTAGTCTTAAACAGCGTGCATGGAGTCACTAGCAGCATCAAACAGTGTTGGACTGGTACTTGAGGTGCATAGGACTGTCCCAGTTGTTGGTCAGCACAGCAAAGATACTTGTGATGCATATCAACAGCGGTTCAACCCTTTCAGGCTGGGTCTCCTGTATCCTGCATACATGCATCCAGCTATCAAGCTGCCAGGAAAGCCAGCGTCGTATGACAGACCTGTGTCATCATGAGGATGTGGGAAGATCTGCATCATACCTCCAGCATGTCACTTGTTATGCCTTGCTCACCTTCTTCCTGCAGGTTATCCTCATCATAGGTGCCATGCAAGTGGCCATGACAGCATATGGCTTCCAGGCTCCCAACATGAGCAAGGTTATTGGCGCCATGCTTATTGGCATCGCAGGTATGCAGCACTCTTGGCAGTTCTGTTCTCACACAGCTTCATTGAGGATGATTCAACCTGATTGGCACATAGCTGGTGCAGAGCTGCAGTGGCAGACCCACACTTATGCGCAGGAGGGTGTTGTGTGATCTAAGATGCTGGTGGTGTGCATTCATGAACTTGTCAGTGGGTTACAGCGGGTCTGTTCCACTGGTATCAAGAAGAACAGCAGGTGCAACAATGCGATATTCACCCTGGCAATGTGGCTCATTACACCTCGCTTTATGTATGCATATGCTTCACAGAGCTGTCACACCAGCAGCTCTTGCCAGTGGCCATTGTACATGAGTTGTGAATACAACATGCAAACCTCAGGATGTTTTGTGGGGGGGGGGGGGGGGCAAACTGCCCACCTGCTTATGTTGGTCAGACAATGTATTCATCCTGCACCCATGTCTTCATCCTGCAGGCAATGTTCTCAAGCAGAATGCCATCTTCCCTCCACCCAAGGACCCCAGCATGGCCACAGAAGAGGAGTCTGGCAGAGCAGGCAGGAACTTCGTTCGTGGTGCACTTCTGGGCGTAGGAGCCACCTTCCTTGGTGTGTTGATCTTTGGTGCTCCTGAGTATCTGGCATCATACATCAAGTTCCCTGCTGTGCTCACAACGCCTGGTTTGATTGTGTCGCTGAAGATTGCTGGAGCGGCGCTCAGCAACTGGATCATGACCAGCTTCTACTACTAAGTGCATAGGCAACAGGGCATGCAGCAGCAGCAGCAGCAGCAAGCAGCTGGTGAGCTGCAGCTAGCTTCTTGAAGCAGTGTGAGGTTGAGTGTAGGCGCAGCTGATGTTGGAGTTGTTTGGCTTTGCTCGTGGGAAAGCCCACTTTTTGTTGTTGTTGCATCTAGTGGGTGACACAGCAGTATGCACGAGCCACATTGTGTTCTTAGTCCGCCAGGATCTGCATCAACATGCCATACCTGCTGCAGCCACCTCTCTTAACATGCTGGATTGCCATAGTACATGTATTGCAGCCGTGAATTCGCATTGCTGTATGTCAGTCCGGCTGCAGAGAGCGGGTTCCCTGGAAATTAGCAGCTTGTTGGCATTCTAGTGCATGTCCCTCAGGAAATCACTGCCCAAGGGCCGTATGGCCGGAGTGGATTAATTTGTTTGTTTGTTAGCAGTTGTTGTTGTTGTTGTTGTTGTTGTCGCTAGCGGTCGTGGTGACGGCTGTGTACTGGGTTGTTTGGAAGCTTTTGTACCAAAGACCTCTTCGCAGATAACCGTGAGTTGCATAGCACCCCATGCGTCCGGCCCCACAGAGTTTTGACCACGTGCTTCATTCGTCACATGGCGCAATACGTGCTGTGCTCACGCAAGGCAACTCAAAAGCCCATCGCTGTTGCGCGGGAGAACTGCACAAGGCGCCAGCTTGGCGCGTCGAGGAGCCACATGATTGGTATGGGCCTGGCAGTGCAGTAAATTCGGTAACAGATAACCCTTAATGCAGTGACTTGGTGTCACTTTGATGGCGTGCTGCCACTGAGCCGAGTCCTGCATTACGATCGCGCTGCAGGCACAGTTGCCACCTTAATGAGGCGCTGCAGAGAGAACCGGCATTGAACATAAGCAACGGTCTTCTCTGTTTTACATAAGCCTTTGTAAAATTCCTGCGCACGCGGGCAGCATAGTCAGGCTTCGTTTCGGGAGTCAGGTTGAAGTAATAGGCACACCGTGTGTTAAGCGAGCCATTGTTGCTCCAGGCCAGCGCGGGATTTAGCTGCTAGCATTTTCAACTGTTTTCCTGCAGCCGGAAGTCAAGATCAGCTTCCTCACGCAGTTGTGAAGTTCCGACCTACGCACTTCGTCGTTGTGGTCCTCAATGACGCAAGCCAACACAGCAGCCGTCCTCCATGGCATAGATAACTTAGTGGTTCAAGACTGGCCTCTTCCAGCCATGGTACCTCCCGGTGAGCTCCCACAAAAGCACCCTCCCATCCTGCTAGAGCAGCAGCGACACGCAGCAGCTTGTATGGTCATCTTGTTAGGCCTCCCAAAGCTTCATTCAAATGGCTTTCAGGATACTGGGGGCAGTGTACAGGCACTTTGAATTCTGCATGTGGACAGTGGTTACTGTCAGATCCCAGCAGTACAAGACTACACT
>LWCB01012085.1:0-18876 GCA_001630525.1 Coelastrella sp. M60
CTCAAGGCTGTGAGGCGAACCGTCTGAACCTTTGGGTTCCAACATACGCACATGTTACTTGGTTGTATGATCCGAAACTTATAAAGTTGATAGGTATTTTACATCTGGAAGGCGCACATATCAGGTCTGGTCACGGTGCTTAGCGTGAAGAAGCGCTGCGAACCTAGGTGGCACCTTCACGGGGTATCAAAGATTTCAAGATATATATACACACCACAAATAGTACTGAGGCATCTCTAGGATGGGCAGACACTTGAGTACATCTGTAGTGTCCCAAGGTAGTGTGCTGTTGTACAACGCACAGATTACCGCAGCAAGGTGACTTATTACGGTTATATACAGTGCTAGTAAGCTTGTAACAGCCCAAGCAGCTGCCTGCAGTCTCTCACTGCCACTCCCAGGCTCTCGTAACCGACTGCCTTCGGGCATTGTCCGATGGCAATTCCGACCCGATCAGTGTCGGGCTCCCTTCGGTCGTGCTTCCGTCGTGTCTTCCGCGTATTCGTCAAGTGGCGGTTCCCAGAGTGCTGGGACAGTGTTGCACCTGTGGTTTCCCTCCTTCCTGTACATATTCAAACAAAGACATGTATTGCCTATTCCCAGATCCCGCCATCAGCACAACATCAATGTTGAGGTATTGAGGGCACCCACACAGTGTTGGTATGAACTGAGTCTGTGGATAGTGGCTTGATCCTGACAGCCTGTGGCACCTTCAGGTGGATCATCCATAACGACAGTTTACTCTTTCGTTTCACAGTTGCGAGCCTGTCATGCCCGGCTCAGCAGGCTGCACCATGGTGCACCATGGCCACGACTGCGGATCCTTGCTGCAGCTCCATGGCTGCCACCCATTGCACTGCCACATTGGCAAGCCCCAGACAAGGGTATATTGAACTTCATCCAGAAAGCAGCTACTAACTGCTAAGTCACTTGGCCCAAGTGCAACGGTTGCACCCAGCCGACCAACTTACAGTCATGTGACAGGATTGAATCTATAACCCGGTTGGTATACTCTGTGCTTGTCCAGCCATGGCAACGGTTAACCAACGTTGCATTAACTACTTTCACCGAGTCACTAAACGCGACACTAGGCATGAGTATAAGAGTAGTCACCATATGTGACAAAGTCATTGTGCCTCTTCTGTCAACTGCTTGCTGTTGTGAAAGGAGATCCGAGTGCAAGTCGGTTGCGGATGCCATGGCATTCGTTGTTATTTTCGGGCAGGCGTCCAGGCAGGTAGTCTGCTTCAGAACTGCTTGCATGTGAGATTTACCGCAGAGCAGCAAGCATGTTGTGCTCTGATCCAATGCAAGTACCCTTTATGGCCCAACCGAGTTGCCTCTGCCTGGCAGGCTTGCCCACTACTGTCAGCAGCTGACAACCATCCAAAGGGCCTCGTATGTTAGAGAGTGACTACTCCTGGTGTAGAACACACATTGCTGGCCTGCAAGGCTGCGTCGTCACAGCAGCTTTAGTGCTGGTACTCTAACACATTGCAGGAGCTGTATCAGACATATTACCACGTAGAACACCCTTCCCAGGATGGTAAGGACTCTGTATAATGGACAGAGCATTGGCAAGTACTGCAAGCACCCTGCATGAGCGTCAACTGCCACCATGAATGTGACTGCAGGCCTTCATGCAGTAGCTGATGTACATGCAGCAATGCACCTATCACACACACCACCACCAACACAGTATTCCCCCAATGCACTGGACCAGATTGGTGAGAAAACAGACTTTGCAACTGCCAAGAAGCAGCAGTGCTGGGGCAGAAGATTGTGCAGCACGTTATCCATACTGGGCACACAGAACAGAAACAATGAGGTGTGATGTTTGGACCATATCACACAACACAGCTGTACAACAGTTCCTACATTCGTTTGAGAACAACAGCTGCTGAGTTGCAAAGGATTGATTATTCAGCGACTGCGATGTGACAGCAGCGCTACCTGGACACAAGTGTGCAGCACCACATAATGGACCAAGTGGGAAAAACACACCTGCTTGAGACCACACAACAGCATATCGACGCTCAAGCAACAGCACCACCACACTGGGCTGCTGATTGCTGCAGCATCAAGTCACCGCTGCAGCCACTGCTGAGGACACATAATAACTGCCTGCTAAGGTCTCCTTGACGTTGCTGAACCTTAGCACTACTGCAATCTGAACCACACCACACAGCAGTGGCAGTCCATATAGAAGACTGCACAAACTGCCGGGCAGACTTAGTACCTGTAGTGTGGTGGCTTGAAGGGGCCGTTGGGGTTTACGTTGATGTATGTAGCCTGGTCTGGTGTGAGCTTGGTCAGCTTGGCACCAAGCTTAGCCAAGTGCAGGGCAGCGACCTTCTCATCCAAGTGCTTGGGCAGCACATACACCTTCTTCTCGTAGCGACCGCTTGTGCGCTCATTCCACAGCTCCAACTGAGCAATGACCTGGAGACACAACAACAGCAACATATGGAGATACCTCAGCACACACTCTAGAAGCAGTAAGCCAGAGCGATGTAATGCATGCATTACTACAAACCCCGCGCAACTGCTTCGGCCAATCTAGGCATTTATCGTATTGACCAATTCACACCTGGTTGCACAGCAACCCACCTGGTTTGTGAAGCTGCAGCTCATGACAAAGCTTGGATGTCCAGTGGCACAGCCCAGGTTGAGCAGACGGCCCTCTGCCAGCACAATGACACCATGACCATCGGGGAAGATGAAGCGGTCTACCTGAGGCTTGATGTTCTGACGCTTGATACCTGAAAACACACAATGTTAACAGTCACACTGAAACACAAGCAGCAAGGCCCAGGCAGATAGGTGGTTTGCTTGCCAAGGAGGCAATGCAAGGGACTGTCTGTACTCCATGAAACCTGTACAAACCCCCCACTTGCTGCATTTATCTGAAGCAGCATATAGCAGCGATCACGAGCAACAGTCAAACTGCAGCACAGTTGCAAGTATAAGTGACTGTATGTCCTCACCTTGCCATCCATACAGTCCAGCCATGTCAATCTCATTGTCAAAGTGACCAATGTTACCAACAATGGCATTGTTCTTCATCTTTGACATGTCTGTTGCCATGATGATGTCCTTGTTGCCAGTGGTGGTCACAAAGATATCAGCAGTTTCCAGGCAGTCGGCCAGAGTGACAACCTGGTAGCCCTCCATGCATGCCTGCAGGGCAGCCACAAAGCAGTCACCAGCAAGTCAGATGCACGGACGGAACCCTCAAAGATCCTGACTAGATTGCAATGACATCCAAGACAGAGCAAATTGAAGCACAGTGGTGGTTCTGCTGCGCAGCACTCCAGACAACCTCGTCATGCCAAGACGCTGATGAAGACCTGGCCACAGATGCATCCATGCAATGTGGTGTAGTGTGTGCCTACCTGCAGGGCGCAGATGGGGTCAATCTCGCTGACAAGCACACGAGCACCTGCTGCCTTCATTGCACTGGCACAGCCCTTGCCCACATCACCATAGCCAGCCACAAACACAGTCTTGCCGGCAATCATGACATCTGTGGCGCGCATGATACCATCAGGCAGTGAGTGACGGCAACCGTACACGTTGTCAAACTTGGACTTGGTGACAGAGTCGTTCACGTTGATGGCTGGGAACAGCAGAGTGCCAGCATCCTGCGAGCAGACAGAGTCAACAAAAGCACACACAGAGGCATGGCATCACTGTACTGCAGTAGCCATTTGAGTAGCCACACAGTGCAGTTCTTAAGTGTCAGATGCGTCTGCAGAAAGTCTGACTGCTACTGTACATGTGTGCATACTATGGGTTGTTGCTGGATCATCAATCGCTGATTTAGCTGTCGTCATCAGCAACCCGGCTTGTTTGTGAGCTCTCCAACATACAAGCACCTCACAGTTGTCCAGCCAGCTGCCCAGATGCTGCCTAGTGCAAGTACCTGCATCTCATACAGGCGCTTGACACCAGTTGTGGTCTCCTCTGACACACCCTGGCAGCGCTTGGCCATGCGAGTGTACCTGGTTGGATCACTGGCCAGACCCTCCTTGATCAGAGCCAAGACAATCTTGAACTCTGGGTTGGTGGTGCTGCTGGGGTCTGGCAAGGTGCCATCCTTGGCGTATGCAGCCTCAGCCTTCACACCCTCTGCACAGCATGAGCAGGTATAGCCATAAAAGGTTTGTGTGCCTCTAGTGGTTTAATGCTGGCTGTCAAGGCCTCTTGGATTACTTGGTTGCTTCAGCTGAAGACTCTGGCAGCAATTGACCATGGTGTGCTGTACAGTCTCCATTCTGCTGCAGAGTGCTGCTACAGATGACTTCGTGTTGCTTGTACATTGCAAGGGACCTTGACGGTCGGTGAAGACTGCAGAGGAAGGACTTCCCGCCGCTGGATACGTGTGGGCGGGGAACAGGGAATATTCGTACTGTGCCACTGCAGCGGCGCGATCGTTGTAGCAACAAACACACACGTTGATACCAACAAAGCCTTACCATGGATGAGAAGGGTGGCATCACCACCATCGTCGACAAGCAGGTCAGGTCCCTCGCCATCAGGCCAAGTAAGCATCTGCTCAGTGCACCACCAGTACTCCTCCAAAGTCTCACCCTTCCAGGCAAACACAGCTGCTGAGTCGCGAGCGATAGCAGCTGCTGCGTGGTCCTGTGTGCTGAAAATGTTGCAGCTGCACCAACGTACATCAGCGCCCAGAGCTGTAAGGGTCTCGATCAGCACAGCTGTCTGCACGGTCATGTGCAATGATCCGGCAATCCTGGCACCCTTGAATGGCTGGCTTGGGCCGAATTCTACAGCAGAACAGCGACACTCTTCTTTCACACGTGCCTAGAAAAGTGCTGGCACCAGATCGCAGGATCAAGCCCGTTCACATGCAGATAGTAATGATCAGTGTGAAAATTATCCTTATGCCTTACCTGCACGGCAGGACATGAGACCAGGCATCTCGGCCTCAGCGAGGTCGATTTCCATGCGACCAAAGTCTGCCTCGGCGATATCCTTCACCTTATACTGTAAAACAAAAAACAAACCACATCATATCAGACGTGGAGCAGACAAGTGGCCAGCAACGAAGATCAACTTGCAACAGAAAAACTTGCCTGCCTGCCGGCGGCAGTCTTGTCTACGCTTGGAGCAGCCATATTGATATCTTGTTATGAATTCAATGGGCAGCAGAAGCCCACCAGGAGAAGGTACACGCTGCTGCGAAGCAAGGGGTAATGTATACTGGACTCGTTCAGGTTTAGGCTGTGACGCTAACCTGTCATGCATTGGGCATTATGTGGCTACCGACACTCTTTCACGCCATGGAAGCCTTTATCTGAGGATCATACATTGCTTCTCTGCGTTTGCAAACTGCCAGCTACGAAGACTGCCACGACAGTTGCCCGCTCTTCGATGTGGCGTGTCCCATCCTCGTAACGCCTTGATTCAGACATCAAGCAGCTGTTTGCAATTAGCACGCGAAACTTACACCATTCAACACCATGCCAACCACTCATAAGCTATGCTGCATTGCAGTTGATCACCTGCCAGCATGTTTCAACTTTGCCTACACTTGGACACGAATTGATACGCCGCCGCTGTGAACGACATAGACGCTTACAGATCTTGGTAGATTGAGCAACAGCTGATGGCACCCTACATGGGGGACCCTGCGGAATTGAACATATCCCTGTCTGCAACAGGCAGCAGGGCAGACACCTACAGGACATAGCTACAGTTGCAGAACGCACTGACAGACCCAGTGATCGCCAACGTACTCGCTGACATCATGTTCCAGTACAACAGGTGATCTGTGTATGGCGCATAACGCTGTATCTTGTTGCCTCTTGGTGCGAGACTGCGCACATGGTTTCCCTGCCCTGGTGGCACAAGTACACTTGCACAAGTAGCACACAATGTACGAAAGCATGTAGATGGCATGCCAACTATCATCCAAGCTGTTGAAGTTTCATGCGATCATGTAAAGTGATTCGTGGCCATAGTAAGTTCGCGATGATTGCATCAGCACAAGGCATCACTACTAAGCTTGCATGACACTGGTAGGCTGGTAAAGGTCACCAGCAGACCAACAGCAGCCAAAGGAAAACAATTAAAGTCCTGGGTTGGCAACAGCAACTGATTGTCTGTATTTCAAATGAATCCTCAACAGCAAGTTGACAAAGCAACTGTCCTGACTTCTCACTGCTGAAGCAGTGCTTTACAACAACAATGCTTTGCA
This sequence comes from Coelastrella sp. M60, assembly GCA_001630525.1. Taxonomy (NCBI): domain Eukaryota; kingdom Viridiplantae; phylum Chlorophyta; class Chlorophyceae; order Sphaeropleales; family Scenedesmaceae; genus Coelastrella; species Coelastrella sp. M60. Next base: position 6,224 of record LWCB01012085.1, read on the forward strand.
ATCGCAATTCCCCTCATCTCACATACCCTTCTGAATCACAACAAGGTAACAACATCTGCAAGGTCAGATCCAGCATTCACATATCGCCCCGCTTTCTGCAACCCTCCATCAGCAGTCTCAAAGGCTGCAGGACACATTCACTTCCTCCAAGGAAGCTTCATCACACTCTACAACTGTTCACAGCTCCACTCACGACAGTTTCCTGTGCTAATCATGCTGTATCGCTCTACATCTGAACATGTTACGTTTGCAGCAAGTTTTGCTGACCACCCCAATAGATGCTTGATGAGCTCAACAAACTTCGTTGCACTGGAACACTGAGTGTGCACCCCCTAGGCTCAGGTTCATGTGCCTGGCATGTGGTACTTGTCATCGCCTATTTTGCCCTCCCTTGCTACCATACCTGCTACATAGCTGTACTATATGAAGTGCTAGTGTCTTTGCTGCTCTGCAGACTTTCCCAACTGCACCATGTGTTCAGACTGCGCCTTGATCGTCTTGGGGTATCTGACAGATGTTAGGGGTTGACACACTGTCAATCTTATTGTCGCACCCAGCAACAGGTTCTCGAAGCTGGGAGCCTTGGTTGGCCAGCCATAGCAGCAGGCTAGCTCTGACAGCAGGCAAGCTGTTGCTGAATGCTGCACATCACACAGCCCTGCTTACTGCCCTGGCAGAACCTGTTAACAAGCAGTACACCACGTGGATGCAAATCATGTAAGCCCCTTGATTGCAGGAGGGCTGTTGCTGGAAGATTGCCTTCCCAAGACAAGCCTCAATACATGCGATCAATCAGCACAGTGCACAACTACTGGATTTGCGACGTTGGCACAATACTGCAGAGCCAAAGTAAAGAACATGCAAACTGGATCTTGCACCGGTGTGTTGAGAGTGCAGATTGTACATGTGATGACATTACAGGGCAAATTTATGAGCAACTTGCAATAGCTCACCAGCAACAGCTCCAGACGTCTTGCGCTTGTTGGCCTTAGAGGTCTTCTTGGCAGCAGTGCTTGCAGTGGGAGCTGCATACCTAGCAGCACCAGCAGCAACCTCCTTACGAGCACTACCAGGCTTACCAGTGCTGCTCACAGCAATTGTCGGGGCTTTGCCATTGTTGGGGCTCCTTGTTGGTGTGTTGTCAATAGTACCAGCAGCTGTGTCTGCAGTGTCTGGTGTCAGGTTGGTGCTCACAGGAAGGGCTGCGGGTGCGGTCACAATGGTATGCTTGGTCACCTGGTCTGCAGCGTTGCCCTTGGTGTGTGCATCGCCTGGAGATGAGGGGCGAGCAGAACCTTCTCCAGGGGTAACCTGGTGCAAGAACACGCAAATGTTCAAAATAAGTGCTGCTCACAGGAAATGTTTCCGACTTCAATTGCTTGGCTGAAGACGATGGAGTCACTCCCTGCATCACCAACTCTTCATCACCCTGCTGCTGTGAGTGCTCAGCATGCAGTCTGCCTCATTGTCTACACGCTTACCTTGCCAGCCATGGGATCAATGCTGATGCTGGCAGGTGTCCTCATGTAATCCTCAATCTCAACCTCAGCAACAGCCTTTGGGAATGCTCTGGTTGCACCGGCAGCTAGTGCAGTCCTGATCTGCTCCAACAGCTTTGCATCATCTGGGTTATCCTGCTCAACACTCAAGCTTCCTTTGCTTGCACTGACACAAACGGGTGACTCAGATCTGCTGGCTGAAGCCTCACGCTTCCTTTGTTCCTGTGCCACTTCTTCCAGTGCAGCTTCAGCAGCAGCACGAGCCACAACTGCCTCCACTGCTGCACGTGCCATGCTCGCTGCAGCAGCATGAGCAGCAGCACTCTCAGTGCTGTAGTGACTGCCTGCAGGGCTAACCCTGCCACCTGGAGTCACACGGCCACTCAAAGCCTGTTGCACTGCTGACATTGCTGCAGCCAGAGAAGGCACACCCTCTGCAGCAGCAGCTGTGCCAGTGGCCTCTGGTGTCTCCAGGATATTGTTGCCTGGCTGAGAGGCAGCGACAATCACAGCAGCCTTGTGGGAGCGGATGCTGGGCATGTGGGCCCTGAACCATGAGCCAGCAGACTGCCTGTTCACCTTCTTCTTCTGTGCCCTGCTGATCCGCACATCCACTGTTGTTGTTGCTGCTGCTGCTGCAGTTGCTGGCTCAATCTCAGCAGCTGTGGTGGCATCCTCACCAGCAAAGGCAGTGGGACCATCATCCAGGGGCACAACTTCCATGGCTGTTGTCTCTGTGCTTGTAACCCCAGGTGGCTCTGCTGCTGTTGCACCAGTGCTGAAGTACCTGCTGCTGCTGGGGTTGTTGCCAGATGGGACACTGGCAGCGCCATACCAGCGCACAGCCCTCAGCAGCTTGTAGAAGTCTGGATCATGAGCAAAGTTCAGAGGCAGAGCTCCATGCTGCAAAGTAGGCACAATGCAGGTCAATGGAGGTATCAACTCAGGCTGATATGTAAAAAGCTTGACAGCTCAGTTGGCAGCTATAAGCCAGCAAGGTTACGGGCTTGATGCGCTGGCCATTGAAGTGACTCATGCTCAACAGGTTGACTAGACCTTCAGGGTTGAGCACATACCATGAGGTATTGCCATGTCATTGTGTCATACAAACCATCAACCCCACATGTCTGTATCAGCCCCATCACAGGGAATACTGACTGCCAGTATAACACCCTCGCACCTGATCGGCAGCATCTGGAGTGGCACCCTTGTCAAGCAACAGCTTTGCCAACTGCACATGGTTGTTGTCAACTGCCAGGTGCAAGGGAGTGAAGCCATGCTGCGGTGCAACACCAGGTTGGAGCCATTAGCGCAGTTGACAACTGAGAAACCAAAGGGTTGACCAGGTACTAGCCAACATGGCACATGCAGGGACACCATGCATGATATGTGCATCATAGAGCACAGCACAGATACAGAAACAAACAGAGATCAGGACTCTGTCAGGACAGTGTACTGGAGTTCAGGAATTAACTTACCCTGTCCTTGGCAAGCAGGTCAGCACCTCCAGCTACCAAAGCCACTGCAGCTGCTATGTGGCCCTTCTCACAGGCAAGATGCAGGGGAGTACGACCCAGCTGCAGCATCAACCACAGGGCACAGAGTTTGTCTGATCAACTGCAGAGCTGCTGCATTGACAATGCTTTCACAAACACAAGCAGCAATACTAGCATGGTGCACCATTGGTCCTGTTTGGTGATGTCATGATTACGCACAACCGTTTAAAGCGGCATTTAAAGCTATCGCTGCAGGCAGTGGCAAATAGGGCTCTTGGGTTATGTGGCTTGTGCATTGTCATACCTGTGAGCGTGCATCAACCCAAGCTCCTTTGGCAACCAGCTCCTGTACAACTGCCGCACTGCCGTTCATTGCTGCAAGATGCAGTGGCCTATACTTGCTTTTCTGCGACATCAGGGGCAAGCACATGCATGGTCAATACATGCCCTCCTGGCAACAGTATATTCTGCTCACTGTGCAATAGAGCACTACTAGTGTCCAAGGCTGCATACCATGTTGTTTACGATCAGCACTCAGAAATATGGAGACATGAAGCACAGCTCACGACAGGTAAAATCCCAGTGCACGTTTGATGGGTTTTCATGTAGCACAGGTCCTGATAGGCCAGCAGCTGGCCAATCTTGGTATAAGCTGCTTGGTGGCATTGTTACTATCTGTGTTCAAAGCATGGTGAATCAATGAGCCTCACCCCTGTTGCCACATCATGACTGACATCTCGACGCATCATCTCTGCCACCACAGTGGTGTGGCCATTCCAGGCAGCTTCATGCAATGCACTGCTAGCAGCCTGTTTGACAGCACAGGGCAGATACGATCGGTCAGCTTGCCGGTACTGCAAGTGACACCGACATCTACAGCAGCACCTATGGATATCTTGCAGTTTCTGTAGCTTTTACAATGCGAGTACACCCTGGCTTGCAGATCTGCTTCTGCACTTTACTGCGGGAACCTAGATGTACCTTGTATGTTGCAGCCACCTGGGCACCCCTGTCCATTAGCAGTGACACCATCTCAACGTGTCCCATTTTTGCCGCGTAGATGAGGGGAGTGGTTGGCCACATAATACCCTGCAGGGAACAGAATACAGTGAAGGCAGCTAGGGCATGGCTGAAGAAATAAAAGCGATATTGTGACCTTTCTTGATGAGAAGAATTGCAAAATCCATTTGAAGAACCTGCCAGCGCTCACTTATCCCAGCAATAATGGGGGTTGGTGGTGTTCACTGCTTTCTGCTGCTAACTCTGGGCCCTCTGAGTCCACATGAAGGTCTGAATCATAGTCTAACACACCTTGGTAGGCGGGTTGATGTAGCTGCCTCTGTCCAGCAGCAGTGCAGCAACGTCAAGCCTGTTGAACCAGGCTGCAAAATGAAGAGGCAGCATGCCCTCCTGCAGACGACACAGGTGAACGGACATGCAGAATTCAGTGATCTTGATACAGCCTGGGAATGGACTCAATGCTGTGCATGGCAAGCAGCTTGAGAACTGTGATTTGTGCATATAGACATCCCAGCTGCAACTGACCCTCATAGACAAAAGCACGCCTTGCAGTGGTTGGAGGCAGCCTGAAGTGGCCGAGGTGCAGTCAGCAGGCATGAGTCCAAATTTGGGAGTGGCAAGCAGTGTTGTGATAAGCCAAGGGGCCCCAGCCTGTGCATGACGTACCGGGTCTCTGGCATTGATGTCGGCCCCAGCATCCAGCAGTATCTGCACAGCATCCACGCTGCCTTGCCATGCAGCATAATGCAAGCAGGTCAAACCAGCCTGCAGCAGCAGTGCACATCAATAGTGCCCTTGCATCATTACATAAGATCATTACAGCATGTACAGTGTAGACGCTGCCGGGCGTTACACTGCCGCAGTATTCAAAAGAACATGACAAGATTGGTATGTGCAATGGATCAAATTCAAAAGGCAAAAGCAGTGTAAGCTGCGTTCAGAGGCAGGGTCCTCAAGGAACAGGTGGTTTCTGTATCAGCTCCTACCTTATCTCTTTTGCTGCAGTCACCGCCAGCAGCCAGTAGGCTGCACAGCTCATTGACGTTGGTGCGCCAGGAAGCAGCATGCATGACGTAGGGGCTCCTCTGAAGTCAACGCATTACATGGTCCCATTCAGTATGGCTGGTTACCTCATGTGACCAGAGGTGTATCCAAGCAGCAAGTTGTACAGCATATAACTCTACACGGCACAGGTTGGACAAGATCAGGCTATCGTTAACAGATACATGAAAACTTCACAGCTGTGCTTCTCCTTACCTTGGGGGCTCTTGCAGGGCGAGTTGCAGCAGGGGGTGGAGTCACTTTCTTCGCTGACTTAGCAAGCCGCTTTAGAATTGTTTGCCTGCCATTGAATGCGGTGGGCAATCCCTCATTGGCAGCACCCACGCCTTTCTGAAAATTCAGACAACCGAGAAAGCCCTTAGACTTTTTGGCTGGCTGCTCATTCGCTGCTTGCACATCACTGACAGGGCCCTGTTCACCCAGAAGAGTGGCTGTTGCAGGTACATCTGCCGCTGCTGCCTGCCCCTCAGCTTCGACAGCTCTTCCTGCATGCTCTGTCACGCTGTTGTCATTGATCACATCCGCATCCAGAATCTGTGGTTCTGCATCGCGCACGATTGCCGTGTCCTTCCCGCATGCCTCGACTTTGCGATATTTGTTCTTCGCCAGGATCGAACTCATGGAGCCCGATATTGCCCTTTCAAAGAGGTTGGACATATCTCTAACTGCGATCAAAGTGTAGCGCAGCGCGGCGTTAGCCAGTGATCGTTGCGCGACTGTTGTCAGCTGATGCTATAAGCATTGAGTGCTGGGCATTGGTGCCCTCTAGGCCTCTGGAATCAAGACAATCGGATGCGCGTCTAAACCATCTATACTTCAATGAAAATTATTGCAGAAAGCGGAGCATTACCTGAAAGCAGCGAAAGAGCCGTTGACTTTCCTAGCAGGTTACTGACGACGGCTGGAGTGCTATCTAAGCTACCTACTTCGCGCTGAAGCAATCGCGCTGCATACTGTAGCATTTTCGGCTCTTCTATAAAGCTGTCAGAAGGAGCTTGATGACAGGTCAAGCCCTCCAGGAACCCTCGACTTGAATGCCCGAGCACAGCGTCAATTTGCTACTTGACCACTTACTCAACATTGTTTCTGTTGTTGCTTTCGTCCAAGAACAGGCCACTGTGCTGTGTGACTCCGCTTTCCCGCGGTCGTCCAGCTGCAAGCGATCACTGATCATGTTGACCTTTTGATCCCGTTTCATTTTGAATTTACGTAGTAATGTCGACGCGCGCACGGCCTCCGCGCTTAGACCGCAGAGTGCCTGCGACCAAAACACCAGCACCCGCCAGTGACAGCGAAGGTGAACAACTATGGTTTCAATAGCATCTGACTTGCTTTCGTAGATGCCAAAGCAAGCTTTTTGTGCGCTCTCAGAGCGTTCTCTTGGCTCCCCTTCAAGGGCCACGTTGCTGTGCTTACAGATGAGCCCCACGAACAGATCAGTGCATCATCAGGCGAGCAGGAACATGAAAGGATGTCCGAAGATGATACATATGATACCTCACGGCGGCGTGTAAGCCACTCATCAGCAGCAGCAGGCCCCAGCTCCATAGCAGCAGCTGCCAACAGCTGTGGTGTGAACAAGGGCAGGGCTGTCGCTGCAAAAGACGCAGCATCGCTGCTGCCTTCCAGTCTTGATGAGGAGATGCTGAAGAAGGCTTTTCGGCAGCTACATCCCCGTCATCGCATGCAAAAACAGGCTCTGGTGCAAAGCTACAGGACACATTTTGGGCATTGGCGATTCTTGCTGAGGTAAGCACCTTCTGCTGTCGCCAACGTGGTGATTGCCGCTTCATTGAGCAGCGCCTGGTCTTATTCAGTGCTGGCATCATTGTGACGCCTGAACGGAAAATAGAAGTTCAATTAGCGTCATTAGTACTGACCGATGTTGGACCATTCATTGTGCTGAGTCCCTGTGTACCACTGGTATGCAGTGCACTTACAACAGGTGATTGCGTGCACTGCCCTGCAGACAGCGGTTCAGTTTATTGTTCTATGGCTTTGGATCCAAGATAGACCTGCTGGAGTTGTTTGCCAATCAAGCCCTTACTGACGGTGGAGTGATGGCAGTATATGGACATCAACCCAACATTACCTCAAAGCAGGTACCTATGAACCCCTTCAGATACAGTGCTTGCCTTCAACTATACTCTGTGTATAATCAGGACCTGCACAGTAACGTACACTTTGCAAATTGGTATAGGTGCACACTGGCACCCAGCAGCAACAGCATGCCTGCAGGGCATAGCAACCTGGCATGTTGGCAGATTGGGTGAAGATGATGTGTGTACATTGGATGCAGGTGCTTGCAGCAGTCGCCAGTGCGCTTACGCACCATGACTGCAGACGTCATAGCCACACAGACTCTATGTTGCTGATCAACAGTGAGCCTCCCAGCAGGCAGCTGTACGTCATCATACACAACATTGATGGTCCAGGTGAGAAGCTGCAGGTGTGACAGCAGCATCCAAGACATTGCCTTCTGGTCAAGCCACAGTTGACTGTTTGAAAACGTGGCAGCAGATATCAGCGAGGCAAAAGGAACGGGAATATGGCTAAGCACTACCGTTCAGACCTCATGTGCTGTCAGCATGAATGCTGCGCTTCAATCCTACTTGTGGCATGTGCTCAGTGTTGCTTGTAAGATGCCGCCTTCTGAAGGATTGCATGTACAGCAATGCTGTGGTGACATCTGTGACTTTCTGATGTGCTGACATGGCATGAGGCGTAGTCTGTTGTACATGGCATTGTCCTGCAGGGCTGCGTTCCGCTGAAGAGCAGCTGTGGCTGAGTAGACTGGCTCAGGCGCCAGCAGTCCGCTTGATTGCCAGCGTGGATCATGTGAATGCTGCTCTGCTTTGGGACAATCGGCTTGCAGCAGCCTTCAGTTGGCTGTGGGTTGACACCACAAGCTATACCCAGTATGAAGTAGAGACAAGGAACATGTTGCCAGTCCTAACAAGTAAGCATGCATTATTAAGCAGCTTCAAATTTCTCATTTGTCTCTACACAAATACTGCTTCCCCTCAATGCATCTGTCATCAGGGTTGGTGACAACATGTGCAGACAAAACGCAAGCGTATCATGCCAAGCACAGCCTTCGTCTGGGAATAACCTGTCATGGTCGCTGTTGCAAGCATGCATGTCTGCTGCCCTCTGTGGTGCCCCTCCGTTGCTGAAATGGCTTACAATCACATGTACACGCCCCTCAGTAAGCACAAACCTTAGCTGTTGCAGGCAACTTCTTGACCAGCAACTTTGCAACTTTTCAACATGCTGACACATCTGCTGCTGTCTTGTGTGTCCATGAACCGCAGGCAGCAAGCAGACTGCTGCAAAACGCGGTGCAGCTACTGTGCTTTCCAGCTTGGTCAGCACAGCACGCGATGTGTTCAGAGTGATAGCAGATGTGCAGCTGGAAGACCCTTCATCTGCAGGTGTAAGTTTCCCTCTTCTACTGCGCATGGTGCGGGAGAGGTTCATACTGAGCCATGAACATCAACTGAGGTCGCTGCTGGCAGAATTCAGGGATCATGAGCTCATCAAGTTCCGACCTGGGCCAGATGGCGCAGAGGTCATGTACATTGCAATGGAGACAGATGTGCTGCAGAAGGCGCTTCAAGAACTGGATGAAGCAGTGACAGCTTGAGATAGACTGCAGTGCAAAGTGAGTACGAAGTAATGAAATTAAAAACGGTGTGCTTATATTCAGTTGTGTTGCAGGCTTCAGGCACGAGGTGTTCAGTCCTTGCCCTTATGTTCAACCCCTTGTCTCCAAAGAGGTTGCAGGAAGCACGAGCGGTGCGACACGCACGGCTGCGTGCCAGCTAAATGCGTGGGATACTGATCACCAGTGCACCAGCACATATAATTGGAGGGCAGCGGGCAACCCAGCTTTTCAGGCTAAGCTGACCTAACAGAGTTCAGCGGGTTATTCGAGTCACTGTCACAAAGCTGTTGATACTTCTGGTTGCAGCCAAAGCAAATTACCAGACTGCATGTTCCGAACAAAAGCAAGTACATTGCTGATGATGCGTTAGGCAAGCACTTTCACCCTTTTGTTTCACCTGTAGTGCCAGTTGGAACTAGTTGTATGTACGAGCGCGTGCTATAACTTTGGGTAAAATATTGTGTAAGTCTGGCTACCAGTGCGAGACGCAATGCCGCATGCCGTGATCGACAAGGTGCCGTTCAGCGAGATGAAGGGCAGCAACATTCACACGGGCCCAAGGAATGTGAGTTACTTCGCTGCGTTTCTGCTGCAGCCTCAATGCAAATGACTGTATCAATGTATGTAGCAAGCCGCGAAGTAGGTGCTGCTCTGTGTGGCTGTTTATGGTAGATACTGGCCAGGCTGACAGCAGTGTCTGCATGTAATGTACTTCAGGCAGGAAACAAGTCTCTTCTGGCTTTTCGAAGCGATGTAGGCATTCCTGGATACACAGGATATACACCAGGATGGTGCACAGTGCCCATCCCAATCACAGGCAGCACAGTCCACACAGGCAAGCTGCCTGACATTGAGCAGTTGCAGGAAGAAGCTGTAACAGATCAAGGGCATGCAAAATCCGAGTAAGCTTACCACGATGTTGTATAATACCATCCTAGCCAAACTATGCATCTTCAGGTGTAGCTGATTGCCATGTTGTCTGTGTGATATCTCATCCATGTGAGACAGAGTGCAGGGGGTGCTCACGGTGTGTGTGCATGTACTACATGCTGTATGCATGATGTGCGCAGCAGCAGCTGGTTGGTTGCAGCAGCGTATCAAGTTGTTCCTAGCAGAAGTCCAGCTCACCCCCTTGTAACAGGTACCATGCTACATACAAAGCAGACCCAACCAACTACCACAGACCAAACAGGACTGGTGGAGGTTTCTGGTTTGAGGACAGGCAGCGCAAAGCCTCTGACAATACACCCCCTTTTTTAGGAACCACAACTTACATGCAAGAAGTACTGAAAGCACCTGACACCGCAGCAAAGCAGCTTGAACAGACGCAGGGCTGCTTGTCAACTCTGGTGAACTACAAGGCAGCTAGAGACCGAAGGTATATACCATATTGTGCAGCAAAGAACGTATATCTAGGATCATATGAAACAACAACAAGAAGACTCCAGCAGAATATGCTTGTGCACACATGTATCCCATTTTTGTACTGATTGTGCTTCACTTCATTCTCCGGGCACATACAATGTGCGTGTGCATCATCAGTGGTCTTGTTGTCGTATTATAACCTTCAACACAGGGTGCAATCAGCCAATGCCAGTTTGAACCATACACACAGCAAAACCACAGTCAACACAACTGCTGGTCAGTTGGGGTACAGGACTACCTACTGTGACGTCACAACGCAAGCAGTTACACTAGCAGCACAACACAAAGCAGTGATGACAGCTGCAGAGCGACCAGTGTCCTGCCCAGCAACACAACAGCCTCGCCTAGCGGTGCGCTGCTGCTACCATAAGTATCATATAGCAGTATCAGCCTGTACTACATGCTTATCCTTGTAGCTTGAGGTTCCTGCAAAGTACAGAAGCAGTTTGGGTGTATGTGCAAGCCTTTGTGCCGCTCTCACCCTGCGGTATGTGCCGCCCTTTCTCTCACAGGTGATGCCTAGCGCTGGCAAACCCCGGTTTGCAGCCGAGAGCACCTATGCAAGGGACCTTGGTGTCCTGGGTTCAGACCCTATGATGCGAGCCACTGTAGACCCTGCTGAAATGACACTGACTGCCACCACTTGGGATCTGAATGGGGGAACCACAAGGACCACCGGCCACCCTCCTGGTTATACTGGATTTATTCCTGCTGCAGGAGTGAATAAAAAAGCATCGGCACAAGCTTCTGGGACGTCAGGCAGGATGGATGTGAAGGTACGCGGCAGATTGCATCTCAAGCATGTGGCTGCCTGTGCTGCAGACATTGTAATGGCCAGGGCGAAAACAGATTGATGATGTTCATTGCCAACAAACAGGGAAGCAGTGTCCTGCATGTGTGCATGTGTCAGGCAAGTAAAAACTAAATGCTCCATGCATTTTGGTCATCGACGTTAACCTTCCTTCCTGCAGACTGCAATGCTGCCTGCTACTTTGGACCAATACTCCCGCGGACGTTTGACACACTACACAGGCTACAAACCACAGTGTACAGCAGCAGGTGCAACAACAGTACAGCCAGCTCAAGGGCCAAGCAGTGAAACCACACAAGGCTTCAACAACCTTCAGGTGCGGATGACATCACAATTATACCTAGCTGGCTACCGTCTCACTGATGTAGCACAATGGAATGATCTACCATCGAAGCAGTGGGGGATGAGGAAATACTGGGCAGGCTTCATATTGCAGTCACAAACTGTGCCAGCCAAGGACACCTTCACAGTCAAAGGGTAGAAGGAGTGTGCCAGGTTACACACATTGCACAGGATGATCAGATGATGGTCATAGTATCATGCTGGATGTTCATGTTTTGCAACCTCCAGGTCCTCAAGCATGGGGCTCAGCCCCGTGACTCTACACATTGCATTAACAGCAGGAAGGGACTGATGAACTTTTTCACAGGTTTGTATTTAATGTATCAAGCACTTATCATACGACCTTTGGGACACTATATTGTTAGGCCTGCAGCTATAAGACTAGCGATATGCATCTGTCATCTGCATCTGTATCGTGTCCTCAGACGAGTACATGGCCTGCAAATTTTGGGGCACCAATGCCAGCTGCTTGCCAGCAGTCTACTGCAAGGTCTCTGCTATTGCATAGCATGTTGCTGTTGAGGGTAGTGTGCTGACATGCGCAAACGTCAGCAGCTAACTGCTTGCCTACTCATGATGGTGTTCAGGTGGTGGTGAGAGCATCAGTGACAATGGTGAAGCAGATGCTCAAAAGTTCTTTGTCAGGCTGAGACCACTAGAGGGGCGCATGAAGACATTCACCGCAAGCGAAACCAACCAGGTCGGAGCCAGATTCACCCGGTGACTCCATGGTCTCATTACCAAGCTGCCCTAGTGTAAAGAGATTGGGCTCTCGCAGCAAAGGGAATGCAATGCTGGCTGGTATTGACAGGCAATAGCTGCCCTAGGTGGAAACAGAGAACGTGGGGTGTGTGACCTCAGTGTGGAACGGATCCCCTCATGCAGTTGCAGACTGGGTCCAGGTCGAGCACTTACTTAGTTATGAACCTGCAGCACTTATTGAGTTGTGAACCAGCATTGTGCAGGCTGAAGAGAATGTGGTTTCCTTGCCCAATGAGCCTGTCCTTGGCCTCTTCAAACGGGCTAAGGTTACTCCATGTAAGTAATAGATTTGATGCAACTACCACAGTGTCAGCTCAGCTTTGAGGTTTAAGTGTTGGACTCTTAAACCTGATAAAGGGGTCAACCGAGCGGTGCAAGGCCTGGCACTCTGTGAATTACAGAGAAGTAGCAGACTTAGGAGACTGTATATATATAGTGTGAAAGCTGAGTGACTGTGCTTCGCAGCAACGTCACAAACAGCTGATGGTAGCTCAAAAAATTCCAACCCTCATGCGCTTGAGCTGTTTGGGTTGTGTATAGTAAACAATGAACTCAGGCTGAAGAGACTG
>LWCB01012096.1:0-10663 GCA_001630525.1 Coelastrella sp. M60
GCACTCCAAGCAAAGGACTGCAAAGTCACCTGAGGGCATCACAACAGACAGTCATTGTGCAGACTCCCTGCAGCAAATCCAACCATCTGGGCACATTTTGCAAGGACTCTCAATTCAGTGCAGACATCCACATCAGACCAGTCTACTTAAATAGAAAAGAGAACTCTTCCCAGGGCCAATGTCACAGCAGCATCTGTGCCACCAAACATGTTGGGTCTAGGCCCAAGAAGTCTGAGCTACCCCCTCGGCTCTCTCTCTCCTTGCTTCCTGCCGCAGAAGCACGAGGAGCAGCTGAGGGAGAAGCTCAGATTTTGCCACAGCGTGACGCTCTAAAACCCATACCCAAACCCTTTGTGCAAGAGATGCTGCTGTTCACCCAAGAAGATTACATAACTACCAGAGTATGCCAGGCAGCAACGCTTGTCCAAGAGCAACACAGACGGTATAGGCAACCATTGGCCCAAAAGGGCACCTGTGCAACATGCGCCGCAGCATCTCCTGCATGTCCAGGGTTGCTGTGTGGAACAGGTCAATGGTCTCACCATACCGCTCAGACTGGTTATCATACAATGCAGCACCATCTCATCTTCACTCCGGACCTGACCACAACAATACACAGCAACAGCAGACAGTGTGATATGCTAGTGATACGAGTAACAAGCTTGCATGATGCAGGTATGCAAGTATAAAGGTACAAATCCTCCCCCATTATAAAGCACACTCTGGTGTGTTTGCTGCCGTTTGTGTTGAATTCAGGTGAATCTAACTCGCAGCTGGATGGAGTCTGGGTTCAACAGCACAACAGCTCTGGGTGGTGGTCCCAGTGCATGTTCTACAGCTGTGTTGAGCATACCATATGTTGCATGGCCAATCTTGTACCACAAAGTTACAGAATGGCATTGAACATGAGGGGCGCTGTAACAGCCAGGTATGAGAACCAGAAATCGGGACTCCCATGATTTGGAATCATGCAACATGAAACTGCAAGCTATAACATAGCCCGGTGGTACTTCTTACCTTGGTCGCCCGTGTCATGTCCTGCTGAAACCCTGCACAAAGTTTGCAAAATTTCTGTTACTGACATGTATGTATACAACACTTCTGATACTGATATATGTATGCTTATGCCTTACCCAGGGCACCATTGATGTGGTCTCCTGCTTTCACCCCAGCAAAACTTCCATAAGCAACATCTGTAACTCTGGCAGCTTTACGGGGATGCGAGCAGGAGACCAGTGTGCCTCCTGAGCTAGGTCTGCCAGCTACTGGCTGCTTGCCTACAAGATAAGACTCCTGCCAAGAACTCACCATCAGACCCCAAAGCAATTCAGCCCAGATATGCAGCTGGGTATTGCTGCCCAGCTGGGCTTCATGTCAGTAGCAGCAGGCTCAGCAGCTGCAGTTGTGTTCCTGCCATTGAGAGACCGCAGGGAAGAAGGGTCAGTGGAACAGGAGGACCGACAGGGTTGGGGAAATCCAGTCTTTTCTGGTGGTGGCTGCTGCTGCTGCTGTGCCCCTGGAGCATTGGTTCGTCACTGGAGTTTTTGAAAGGCTGTGCGGCACAGACTTTCATAAAGGGCCACTTGGCGAGCTTTGGTGTGGTGTCCCCTGTGGCACGAGGCTCTTGCAACAACTCCCTGAGAGGAGTCCTGACCATCTTTCACCTCCAATAGGAGTCTCTTTCTGTGCAGCAAACAAAGGCAGCATGTGTGATGTTTCAGTGTCGACAGCCTGTCGAGGGTAGTATACGCAGGCGCCAAGAACAAGCTGCAAAGTCACCACACTGTGCAGGTGTCTGCTTCATGTCATTTTGCGCTGCAACTGCTGCTCAGCCTGCACAATGCTCCCAAATGCAAAACCTCCCTAGCCAGTGCTGATGACACCTAGCAGTAATATGCCGGTGATCATACGTTCTGTAGTGGACAGGGTAACAAGTGAAGCTGACAATATGACATAATTTTGTGCTGAATCAACGCCACTGGTCCGTTTACAGCAGTGCATTTCTGCCATCATGGTAGCACTCAAAACAGGTGACGAAGTTCTGGAAGTCACATACCATAAAATGACAAGAAAAACTCTGCCAGACGCTCTCCATGTGCATGGCCATAATGCAAGGGAAGGTGAAGGAGTGAGGATAAGACCAATATCAGGCACCAAGGTAGTGCGAGCAAAAGTTCCTTCTCCTACCATGGAGCCCGAGAGTCACTTCACACAATATCCTGACGGCGTCATAAATGACTCCATAACACAAACAAACTGCAGTAACCCATACACAAGATCACCATGAATGGCCAACTCTAACTTAGTGAAATGGTTCAGTCAGAGCCCTCTGCATGGGGCATTGCCGATAACATGTGGGTGTCTCAAAAACAGCGATAGACATGCAGCATGCAGCACAGGTATGCACATGTCCCCATACAGAGCTCAGAATAACAATATCAATCACTGCTTTGCAGCCATATATGCTATATAGTAGCTATATAGTCTTTGCGAGTACATATACAGAGCTCATACGTGCTGAAGCCAGTTCAATCAGGAACCGTTCAATCTCTGTAACAGAATGGCACTCTATTGCATGTTGGATTCCTTGGTAAACGAGGTATATCACGGAATCAAAAATGCAATAGAGCACCTTTCTTCAGTATCACCGCTCAGATCTGCAAACGGAATCCAACATATTGACTGCACCTGTGAGAGTGAAAGCTTCAAATGTCTTCAGGACATGTCCCAATAAACGGTGAGATACACACAAGGAGGAAAGAGCTGGTGAAGATGGCAGCAGCCAAAACCAACAATGCAGTTGTAGCGCTGACTGTTGCATAAAGCTCAGCCATGGCCATGCAACAAGTGAGATGCCTATCACCACTGTACCACATGCACTGGAGCCGCAACCCAGGGCCATATCATCAACAGTACATATGCACTTCTGACCGCAAGCACTCCAAGCAAAGGACTGCAAAATCACCTGAGGGCATCACAACAGAGTCATTTTTCAGACTCCGTGCAGCAGATCCAACCAACTGGGCACATTTTGCAATCACACTTCACAATCAATCCCACCGCAGTGCAGATATCCACATCAGACCACTGAGTTTACTCTGAAGTCGCAGCTGCATCTGTGCCACCAAACATGTTGGGTCTAGGCCCAAGAAGTCTGAGCTACCCCCTCGGCTCTCTCTCTCTCCTTGCTTCCTGCCGCAGAAGCACGAGGAGCAGCTGAGGGAGAAGCTCAGGTTGTTGCCACAGTGTGACGCTCTCAAAACCTTACCCAAACCCTTTGTGCAAGAGATGCTGTTGTTCACCCAAGAAGATTACACAACCATTAGAGTACGCCAGGCAGCAACGTTTGTCCAGGAGCAACACAGAAGGTATAGGCAACCATTGGCCCCAATGGCCACCTGTGCAACATGCGCCGCAGCATATCCTGCATGTCCAGGGTTGCTGTGTGGTACAGGTCAATGATCTGACCATACCGCTCAAGACTGGTTATCATACGCTGCAGCAGCATCTCAACTTCACTCCTGGACCTGACCGCAACAATACACAGCAACAGCAGACAGTGTGATATGCTAGTGATACGAGTAACAAGCTCGCATGATGCGGGTATGCAGGTCCAAAGCTTCAGAATGTCCCTCAATAAAAAGCACACTCTGGTGTGTTTGCTGCTGTTTGCATTGAATCCAGGTAGACTTGACTTGTTGCTGGATGGAGTCTAGGTTCAACAGCACGACTCGACGTCTTGATGACGCAGCTCTGGGTGGCGGTCCCAGTGCATGTTCACAGCTGTCTTGAGCGTACCATATATTGCATGGCCAATCTTGTACCACAAAGCTACAGAATGGCATTGAACAGGAAGGGCGCTGCAACAGCCAGATATGAGAACCAGATATCGGGACTCCCATGATTCGGAATCATGCAACATACAACTGCAAGCTATAACATAGCCCGGTGGCACTTCTTACCTTAGTCGCCCGTGTCATGTCCTGCTCAAACCCTGCGCAAAGTTTGCAATATCTTAGATACTGACATGTATGTATACAACACTTCTGATACTGACATATGCATGCTTATGCCTTACCCAGGGCACCATTCATGTGGTCTGCTGCTTTCACACCAGCAAAACTTCCATACTCAACATGTGGAGGTGAAGAAGCTTTACGGGGATGCAAGCAGGAGACCGGTGCGCCTCCTAAGCTAGATCTGCCAGCTACTGGCTGCTTGCCTGCAACATAAGACTCCTGCCAAGAACTCACCATCAGAATTGTCCACTGGTGGTCCAAGGACCCCAAAGCAATTCAGCCCAGATCTGCAGCTGGGTTCTGCTGCCCAGCTGGGCTTCATGTCAGTAGCAGCAGGCTCAGCAGCTGCAGTTGTGTTCCTGCCATTCAGAGGCCGCAGGGAAGAAGGGTCAGCGGAACAGGAGGACTGACAGGGTCGGGGAAATCCCGTCTTGTCTTCTGCAGGTGGTGGTGGCAGCTGTTGCTGCTGCTGTGCCCCTGGAGCATCAGTGCGTCACTGGAGTTTGTGAAAGTCTGTGCGGCACAGATCTTCATGAAGGGCCACTTGGTGAGCTTTGGTGTGGTGTCCCCTGTGGCACAAGGCTCTTGCAACGACTCCCTGAGAGGACTCCTGACCATCTTTCACCTCCAACAGGACTCAATTTCTGTGCAGCAAACAAAAGGCAGCATGCGGCACCATGATTGATGTTTCAGTGTCAACAGGGTGGTATACGCAGGAGCCAAGAACAAGCAGCAAAGTCACCACACTGTGCAGATGTCTGCTGTTTGCAGCTTTGTGACGTGACTGCTGCTCAGCCTGCACAATGCCCCCAAATGCAAAACCTCCCTAGCCATTTGTCATGACACCTAGCAGTGATATGCAGGTGATCATACGCTCTGTAGTGCACAGGGTAACCAGTAAAGCTGACCATATGACAGCAAATTGTCATGATACGACGTCACTGGTCGTCACTGGTCCCTCAACAGCAATTCATTTCTGCCATCATGGTAGCACTCAACACAGGTGACGAAGTTCTGGAAGTCGCAGTACCATAGATGACAAGAAAACACTCTGCCAGACGGTCTCCATGTGCATGGCCATAATGCAAGGGAAGGTGAAAGAGTTATTGTAAGACCAATATCAGGCACCAAGGTAGTGCGAGCAAAAGTTCCTTATACTACCATGGAGCCCGAGTTCAATCTCCTGACACTGTCATAAATCACTCCATAACACAAACAAACTGAAGTAACCCATACACAAGATCACCATGAATGGCTAGCTCTAACTTAGTGAGATGGTTCAGTCAAAGCCCTCTGCATGGGGCATTGCCGATAACATGTGATTGTCTCAAACACAGCAATAGACATGCAGCGTGCAGCACAGGTATGCACATGTCCCCATACAGAGCTCATAACAATAATAATCACTGCTTTACAGCCATAGCCTTTGCGAGTACATATACAGAGCTCATGACGTGCTGAAGCCAGTTCAATCAGGAACCGTTCAATATCCACAACAGAATGACACTCTACTGCATTTTGGATTCCTTGATAACGAACCGTGTCAAGGTATCAGGAAATGCAATAGAGCACCTTTCTTCAGTATCACCGCTTAAAGCACCATTCTTTAGTGTCACCGCTCAGGTTGGCGAAAGGAATACAACATATTGACTGCAGTCATGAGAGTTAAAGCCTTGAGGGTCTGAGATGTCCAAAAAACGGTGTGCTCACACGAGGAGGGGAGAGCTGGTGAAGATGGCAGCAGCCGAAACCACAAATGCAATTACAGGGAGGATTGGCTGGAGCGCTGACTATTGCACAAAGCTCAGCCATGGCCATGCAACAGGTGGGATGCCTACCACAAACTGTACCACATGCACTGGAGCTGCAACCCAGAGCCACATCATCAGGAGTACATCTGCACTTCCAAATGCAAGCACTCCAAGCAAAGGACTGCAAAGTCACCTGAGGGCATCACAACAGACAGTCATTGTGCAGACTCCCTGCAGCAAACTCAACCAACTGGGCACATTCTGCGATCACATTTTCACGTTCAATCGATATCCCACTGCAGTGCAGATATCCACATCAGACCACTGAGTTTACTCTGAAGTCACAGCAGCATCTGTGCCACCAAATATGTCAGGCCTAGGCCCAAGAAGTCTGAGCTACCCCCTCGGCTCTCTCTCCTTGCTTCCTGCCGCAGAAGCAAGAGGAGCAGCTGAGGGAGAAGCTCAGATTTTGCCACAGTGTGACGCTCTCAAAACCTTACCCAAACCCTTTGTGCAAGAGATGCTGTTGTTCAACCAAGAAGATTACATAACTGTCAGAGTACGCCAGGCAGCAACGCTTGTCGAAGAGGAAAACAGAAGGTATAGGCGACCATTGACCCGCATGGGCTCCTGTCTATCTGTTTTTCCTTGGTGAATACCCGCCGCAGAAACTGCAGCAGGTGGGTCCACTTGAATAGGGGCCTCTAGGTGGCAGGGGCTGCATCTCTGTTGTTCGGCTGCATAACTGCGGCAAACAGAAGATGTGGTAGATACCCGTGAAGCCCTCAACATGCAGGGTAGTCTGCATACAGAAGCTAGACAGGTAATACTGGGGAGGCACACGGCTGGACGACAGTGATGTAATGCAAGTTGATGACCACATCACTCTTGACGAACGTGCAGTGAAGCTCTCACTGGTTTTGAATGCAGGAAGGATGCTATTGTATGACATGCAGCTGCTGTTGCTGCTGGTAGCGGTATTTGCTTGCTGGCTAGCGCTGCAGTTGTTTTGCTATTCAGTTACGTAATCAAGGGGTGCATGACAGCTCACCTGGAACAGCTATGTGAGCTGCTGCTCAGCTGTTGCACCACCTGCACGTTGGCCGGAGTCAATCAACGCAAGCCAAGAACAAATTTGGACATTATGGACCGGCCTTGTGCATCAGTTGACCCACACTAAAGCTGCCCTGCTTGTTATGTGCAGCCTCCAATGCATTACAGCATTATGTGGCCTCCAAACAAGCAGGGCAGCTGGGTGTGTGTTCGTTGGTGGGGAACGCAGCCACCAATGCAATCACTTCTGCTGCATGAGCCACTTCCTCGGACTTGAGCCACTCACCTCCAAGAATCAGCCTCTCTGATTGTGCCATGGCAGTCTGGCTGTGATCATCTGTGACAAACAGTAACATCTTACCAGCTAAGCGGCCCAGGCAACTGGTGGGTGCTTTGCACGGAACATTGCCTTGCAGAAGCGTAGCCAGATTTGCAGTCCAAGGAGGCTGCTGAAATGGGGTACCCAGCAGTGCAAGCAGCCCGTGCAGGACCACACTTGGGCAACTCGTGGTGCCATACTGCTACACAGAGACAGATTCAGCAACGTGTGACGTGTTTGCAGACTACACACCTGGTTCCAAGGTGAGCAGACAGATGCAGCAGGGTATTTTCCTGCATTGCGCAGACTTGATGCTAACGGCGACAATGAACAGTGACACGGTAGATCATTTGTATGTGTTCATACATTCATGCAACTTCTGTGTGGTTCTGCTGCAGATAGAGTCGGGGAGGTTTCTGATCACCGAAGGTGCATTGAAGGTATCTTGCGCAGGCGACTGTCCAAGCAAGCCTTCTGTCACCTTAGCTGCTGAAGAGAAAATTCCTAGTCGTCGGCAGCTTCTTCAGCGTGAAGGACACGAAAACGACCAAGCCATGAGCCATGTTCTGTTGGCTTGCGACCACCAAAGGCTCCAATAGTCCGATGTTGGGCTGTGCGCATGACGACGGCGTCTGGCGCTGCCTTTCGGGTGTCCTGAGAGCAACTCGATGTTGTGGCAGCACAAGCACACTAGGGTGACGGTTGCGCTTGCCTGTCCGTGTTCTCTGACAACCGTTCAGTTTTACGTGCCAACCCAGGTGACCAAGCGGGGCCTGCATCAACTTCATAACGCCACGAATAGTGCGCCGTTTACTTTATCACGAATGATTGGCAGCATCCCAGAAAGTGTCATACAGCAGGCGCCATCCCGGGCTAGCTGCAGTGCCGTGAGCTGCGAAGCCTACCCAGACAGTCTGCAGATGCATACATAGCAAAACCAAATCATGGGTAAGGGTAAGAAACGCAGCAATCCGGGGGTCGGTGTGGATTTCAGAAAGGTCAAGCACAAAGTCGGCAGGAAGCTGCCAAAGGCTCAGAATGATACCAAAACGGACTTCCAGTCTCGAAGTATCAATCTACCGAGTCAGAGTGTTGCCAAAGACAGAACTGGAGCAGCTGTCAGCGACCATAACCTGACACTCGAGGTATGCTGCTGCTGCTATGGCATTATACTGGCTGGGGTTGCCGATGCATGTCGATCACGCTAAGAGCAAGTGTATCACCGCGTTTGATTCATACCAGCCATCAACCTTCAATGATTGCCCGTGCCAGTGAGCCTTGCCAAGTCTTTACGCTGCAGAAGCCCTCTAGGCTGTGGACCATCCCCACTTGACATGTGCCAGTAGATCACTTCACAATGTCCAACGCTGAAACCCCGTTTACATGTTTAATGAAATAGTGACTGTGGGTTGTCTGTGTGCTTCCAGGAACTCGTGAGTCAACTAGGTCACCACAACCCCCGCACTCGCAGTAACGCCCTTACTGGTCTTCAGCAGCTCATCACCTCACATCCCACACAAGCCACCAGACATGCAGCACTACTGCTCGAGGCACTCGCAGCACATATCTCTGACGGGGACCAAGCAGTACGTACAGCACTGCTGTCAACGCTCCGATCAGCGGTACTACCAGCAGTAGGTCCCGCAGTTCTGACTCCCTTTCTGCCGATGTTGATGGCCCACCTCTCAGCAGCATTGACTCATCTATCAGCAGATGTGAGATACGATGCACTCGCTGTGTTGGAGGCCATCACTGAAGCAGCTCCACAGCTGATGACAGCAGATCAACATCTGCAGTCCGCTTTAGCGCATTACTCAAGTTTGTTATCCAGAGCTAACAGAGGCAAGAGTGTTAAATCACAAGCTCTCTCTGGGCTGAGTAGGACGCTGTCTAGTTTAGAACGCTTCCTGACAGCAGCAATGGCAGCTACAGCAGCAGCAGGCACAGGCAACAGCGGCGGATCAGGTACAGCGGCAGTTTCGGACAGCAGCGTAGGAGGACCGTTGCTTTGTGCTCGTGCTACTGTTCCTGCTGCTAAAGCATCCATACCGCTGCCGACTGCAGCTGATATACTGCAGCTTTATAGCCCCGGTAGTGGACAGTCCCTACAGCAGCAGCAGCAGCAGCAGCAGCTAGGTCGCTCCAGCCCTGCAACCTCATTGCAGCATCAAACTCTACAACTCCTCAACATCCTGTTTGACTGTTGGTCTGAAGCAGCCCCTGGCAGCTTGAACTCTACACCCGAATCAGAATCAGCGCAAGTGTTGGTTCACATACTGGCTTGCTCTAAGCTGCTGCTACAGCATATGAGCCCAGCACAGCTTACAGCTACATCTGGGACTGATAGTGTCACTTCTGCTAACATCGATCTGAATTCAAGTTTGGATTCAACAGCAAGAGGAGAACTTTGTGCTGTGGGGCTAACAGGACAAAGCAGGTCTGTGTGTGAGGTAGAGGCAGCAGCAGCAGTAGTACTGCCGAGGGTACTGGGAGTCTTTCCTGCACCAGATGCTGCTGCCAGCATGACAGCACAACTGCAGCAGCTGCTGCAGCGCTTCAACCTGCTGTCAATGCAGATCATCACACTGTTCATTGCATGTGGGGTGCAGTGGCCAGTGTTAACCAACCACCCAGCAGCAGCAGCAGCAGCAGCAGCAGCAGGAAATAATCCTGATGGTGTGAATGTGGCAGGAAGTGAAAAGGTTGTGGCTGGAAAGAAGAATGGCAAAGGCAGCAGCAGCAGCAGCATGAAAGGGCAGTTGATGGCACATATTGGATGGCAAGATCGTTTCGTGAGCTTCTTGTCAGGTACCTATCTGACATCAAACAGACACCAATGATTGATGTTTGCTTTTCTGTTGCTTGTAGTTTTTCTCGCTGTATAGTTCAATTGGCGGTTGTGTTGGGTTAGTTGTGGAAGATGATGCTTTGCAAGCATCAGCATAGCATCCTCATCACCAACAGTTACCAATCGTCAGTAACGTGCTGCCGCCTATGGATTGCTTGTGCTGCCTGTGTGCAGATGCAGTAGCAGCTGGAGCCAGCGACAGCAACACAAGCAGCACTTTGGAGCCTTCAATAGCAGGCACTAAGCAGGAAGCCAGCAAGAAGCAACTGCTGTCAAATCCGGCCAGCAGCAGCGGAAGCAGCAGCAGCACTCTGGTGGCGTTGCAGTGCCTGCAGCAACTGATGCCACAGATGCCACGTCAGCAGCGGCAGCCGCTGCTGCTTGCCCTCAGCCAACATCTATCACCCCAGCAGCAGCATCGGCAGCAGCAGCAGCAGCGGCAGCAGCAGCAAGCCAAGCTGTCAAGCAGTACTGCTGATATTGGCAGTCCAATCAGCCTGGCCTGCTTACAGTTACAACTGCAGCTGCTGCTTGCCTGTCTATCTGATGGTTGCGATGACCCACAGCAGGAATCTGTGATTGCCTTTTGGGTAGCAGCAGCACCGAAGCTGCTGTGGGAATGTGGCAGCAGCAAACCTCAGTGCAGTAAGCTGCTGCTGTTGCTGCTGTATCA
>LWCB01012102.1:0-11807 GCA_001630525.1 Coelastrella sp. M60
GTGACTATGCTGTGCTGCAGTATCAGCACATAGATGCACGCCAAGAAAACTCTTATCCCAGTAGGTACAGTGAAACAGGTACCGGCAGTTGCCGCCCCTCCCTCTGTCAAACTTGCATGCAGACAACGTGCAATTTTGAAAGGCAGGCACTGCTTGTTCATGCCTTGTACCATCTGAATGAACCAACATCAATGCTCGTGAGCAATATTGCTCGTGACTTCAGCGATACTCCAATCATTGTACATGTGCAGATAACCCCCAGGCTATCGTTTGCTGTCATATTACCAGGTTAAGTGCACCACCATGTCTGCATACACAACTCGCTGACCTGCTGGAAACTGAATCATCCCGCTCACTATGGTTTTCAGCAAGACCATCACAGTGTCCTGCCAGTCACAGCATGCTGATCAGGCCTCATGAGGCCATGCTGGTACCCTCGAATTCAGCCATTGCAGCAGAAAAACCGCAGACAACACCCACTGAAAACAAGGTGTGTCTGAACAGTTACACAAGATGCCTTCTTGAAGTCCAACTGGCATTCAGCTGGCCTTTGCAACCACAAAACCTCTTTGGTTGCAATCACACTATATCAACATGTCATTGGTGGATTGATAACACTCTCTGTGATCATCACAGCACGGTCAGCAGAACTTCTGGGCCAGCATGCTGCTGCCATTACCAACAGTGACAGGGTTACTGTACAGCATGCTCAGGTCAAGCAATCATAACTTGACTCCATCCTTCACATAAGTATGCAACAAATAGCAAAACAGATGTTCATGGGATGTGTTCCATGCTTGTTCTTCTGGACAAGAAGACGTTAGGCCACAGATATTATCACTCTCTGATACGATCACCACTACCAATTTCTGATGAGTCATCATCAGATGACTCACTCTGGCAGCAGCAACAGCAGCAGCAGCAGCAGCAGCAGCGTCACTCACAATATCAGCAAAGACATCATCCCCATCATCAACACCAAGCCTCTCCCTCTCACTTGCCATGAGATCTTCAGCCTCTGATCTACCAGATCCTGATCTTGATCCAGATCCAGATCTTGATCCAGATCCAGATCTTGATCCAGATCCAGATCCTGACCTTGCCTGGACATGATCATCATGTCATGGTTTGAAATCTTTGCCATCCGCCTCTTTTCTGTACACATCAGCTTCCTCCACCCCACTACTGGCATCAACACCCACACCATACACCTCAGCAACACGCTCAGCAGTACTGTCAGATGTGATGTCAGCTCCACTGCTGCTGCTGCTGCCACGGATGGCATCAACATGCATCTCAGCAGCAGCATCACTCAAGCCACCCCCATCAGCAGCAACAACAGTGGATGGCGATGTTGAGCTGTAAGCCAGTTGATCTGTCAGTGACATGTTATCCTGCTGAAACAGACTAGGGCTGTCACTGGCAGCGGCTGGGGTATTCATATCTGCTGCTGCTGCCGGCATGGCTCCCAAGTCTTGGCTTGATCCCCAGTCTGACTCTGGAATATCACCAACAGCAGATGGTCTGTTATGACCTGCATATGCATTGCAGGAGCACAGCACAGGCAGGATATTGATATCACATGAAACCGTCTGTACAACTTACATTCAACCATTGGCAGCTGCAGCAGCAACAGCATACTCAGTATGCTGATATTGTCACCATGCAAATTTGCTGATGAGCAGTGTGATACAACAGGGTAGTCTTATATGCAGCAGATGTGATGCAGAGGGTGCAGAGGCTGGCTTTCCAGTTCTGCATGTGTACGAGTCAATCACTGCTGGCAAGTGCTGCACCTGTCGAATCAGAAAGCAGTCTACCAGCAATGGAAACAGGGGGTAAGGTTGTGACGCTGATGAACTTTGTTCCACAGCTTTACCTGAAACGCCAGAGCCATAGTCTGCTGCTGTGTGTGTGGTGCGATCTGCAGCAGCAGCAGCACGGTCACCAGCACCACTCAGGCGCTCACTGGCAGCAGCAGCAGCTGCGCGGGCCTGGTCTGTGGCATCAGCAACAGCAGCCTCAATGCGCTCTGCTGCTCCTGAGACCCTGTCCCTGACAGCCTGGACTGTTGGATCGTCTTCCAGCCTGACACCACCACCAGCTGCATGAGGGTCCTGATCATCATGTTCATCACCACCAGCAGCAGCAGTGGTGGATGGCGGGAACTCTGGCAGTGGCAGATCATTGGCAAGATCTTTGATCTTGTCTGCTGCTGTCTCAGCAACATCTACTGCAGAGTCCTTCAGAGATTCAGCAGCACCAGCAACACAATCTGCAGCTGACTTGGCAAGATCAGCAACCTTGGACCTGCTGTGATGATGATCTGATCCTGATCCTGATGCTGATCTCAATAGATCTGATGCTGATATGGTCGGCTGATCCTCCATCCCAATGTCAAAAGTGTTGACAGCACCCATATCGGTGTATGCAACTGTCTGTGCTGCTGCTGCTGATCCCCCAGAGTCATTGTGCAACTTCTCAGTGGCTCTGTCAACAAGATCACTTGCCTTAGACTGCAAGTATAGTACAACGGAATATGCAGACTCAGCAGCATAAAAAATGAGAAGCACATCAAACAGCAAGAGACACTATGTGCAAAAACATTGTGCCCAATTTTTTGTCTGTTCAAGCAACAAACCCACAGGAACATATTCCGTACAGTGTTTGTTGCCTAAACTTTGTAAATATAAACTACAACATCTTCTGAAACCAAGACAGTACTTTGTTGTTGTACTGCCACACTGACCTGCACTGTATGAGCTGCTTGTTGAGCTCTGTCAGTCACTTGATCTCCCACTGACAACAATTCCTCAGCGACCTGCTCAGGCTCAGCACCCTGAAGTGGCAGCAGCAGCAGCGTCGTTTGCATTCATCAGGGTAGACATGTAGGCTGCAAGCGTCAATATTCTTGACATGACATGCTGATGCTTCCAACAATACTCTTAACACTCAGGCTGTCAACAATCACCCCATGGTAATCAACAGCAGCAGCACGGCAGCAGTAGCAGGTTGTTACCTCTTGAGCCTCACCGCGTCATAAACCTCTGCCTGCTTGTCTGATCCCGCCAAGAGATCTGCTGCCCTCCTTCCCACTGCTGCTCCCAGAGCAGCACCAGCAGCAGCACCCACAGGGCCGGCAGCAGCACCAAGAATTGTCCCGGCAGCACTGGCAGCAGCAGCACCAGCAGTGCGGGCAATAGGATGAACTCGGGGGTTAAGGGAGGGAGTCTCCTCGGCATGAATACGAGCTGACTCAGGGTCGATTATGTCATCATCAGTAGTACCGCTGCTGCTGCTGCTGGCACCAGTAGACTCATTGAGCATGTCAGACAGGTCACGACCGGATCCTGCATCGCAAAACATAACATGTCAGGTTATGTTACAACCTGACAACACCGCGGAACATGTTATCAGCATACTTGGGTCGATATGCTGCATCTCATCATAAACATCATGCACAGAATCAACCAGAGATACTTGATCCTACTCAACCACAGTGATAGCTCAGGAAGCCTAACCTCATGGAGACCTTATGAGTTGGCATTATTGATTTGTAGAGCTATGGCTGGTTGATTCTCATGGTATCTGTGCTTGATGTAGGCCACATAGACAGTGCGATGCAACAATGCAAGAGGCCTAGTGACATCTGCTTATCAATAGCAACACACTGCCATACCCAATATTACAGTGACATGCTCATATAATCGAATATTTCTTATCCCTCTCACCTGCAAAACCTCCTCCATCCTCTGCTGACATCAGCACCTCATTGCCGCTTTGGGAACCACTGCTGCTGCTGCTGCCGGCCACTCGGTCGCTGCTGCCACTGCTGCTGCTGCTGGCAGCAGTAGACATGTTTGCATTTGCCAGTCCGCTCTGTTCCTCGCGTTTGGTGTATGTTGGTGACTCAGCAGGATCCATTGACGGGTTTGTGTCAGATGATGGAACATCTGAACCAACTGACAAATCTTGGGGACCACCGGATCGCATGCCAGTCTAATATGTTACAAATTTGTTATGACAACAGCAGACGCAGCATGGTAAGGCAGCCGGGGAAGCTTGGCAGTTTGGATGTAACAGGTGGCTATGAAAGCAGCTTGAGCAGGGTGCAACAGTACGACTTGAACCAGTAGAGGCACTTGCACACAGGATGGATTGTCAAAAGACAGTGGTGTTCATACTGGTCGGCCAGCACTATCTGCTTTTGCAGTATTTGCTTGTAAACATTGCATTTTGCAGTCACCTACATTTTGCTCATCAAATGCAGCTAGTCTGCGCTGCAGCTGATGACGATGAGCAGCTGGTAGTGGGGCTCTTGCATTGCGTGTAGCTGAAGAGGAGCGCCTGTGAACAGCAGCAGCAGGAAAAGCGCGAACAAACCGTTGCTGTTGGAACTACTACACAAACATAGTGCAGGTGTTGTTTGTCTTCAACGCTATGTGTTCATCCTGGTGTAGAAGGAGCAAACAACACTCAGTAATTTAGCTGTATTGCAAGACTGCTGCATCTATAGGAAGGGCCTAGAAGCCTTGTTGAATCCAGGTGCATTTCGGGTGCTATACTTTTGATATGATGCTGCATTTGCCTACCTGCTGCTGTTGGCTTTGCAGCTTCGGAAAGCAGCAGGCCGGGTGTGAAGTGACAACATTGCCGTACAGCTTTTGCAATGAGTAACGAGTCTGAGTTGTTGTTCAGAGGCACCTGCATAGGGAGTAGTACAGATAGGCATCAGCATCGTTACGAGTGCCATCGTACTCAGAGTTTGTACATGTACAACGCTGCTTGAGTGGATTAACACAGGGATCTTGCTGCCAAGCTGCAGGGATTGGCATCGCACCTGCTTTTGAAGTTGTGAAAGGACTACGTATACTGGCCCAAGGCTCGGGATTTGATCGACAGTTGTACGCGGGTTGCGTGAGAGTTTGATGCTGAAAACTGGTAGAAAGTGTCAGCGCTTTTACTGTAATGGCGAGGATGGATATATGCCATACAGCAGCGCATTTTGCTAGCGGACGTGTATCAAACTACGCACCTATGACGAACAATGATTCGGGTAACATACCTTGGACTCGCAGTCACTTTGCAACATCAATGCACCACGCTACACAGCCTATTTACGAGTTTGAAGGTCGCTTACTAAGTTACTCCTCCACACAAGGGGAGCACGTACGCCATCAATCCCACATCTGTACTGCGTACGACAACGACGGTACCGGTTGGTTGTACAATTGATTATGGCACGTCCTACAAGTTACGTGTATACTGTACTATACAGGGTGTATCCGTTCAATAGCACATGGAAACGTTTGAGCCAATGTTACGCAGCTGAAATCGTGTGCACGACCGTCTGCATGGTCCGACCCCGGGGGCTACTGCCACCTAGGCGTCTTGTCACACCCTGCGCCACCTGGGCACCTTGTCCTTTCTGAACAGAGTACATGTTACCAGAATAAACAACATTGCAGATCTCATAAAAAAAATCTTTGCCGCTGCTCAACTTCACATCCCGCAACTGACAACACTGGTACTTCAAAGTACCTGTACTGCCCACCCTCATCTTGTGTGCATTTCAGAGAGATGCGCATGATGAGGTGTCATGCAGTGATACAATACAGATTACTGAATTGTGTTTACTGTATTGTGGTTGCTGACTGCTACCCATCCACAAACTACCAGCAACCGTTGCTTCTAAGCTCTAAGTTATGAAGCCTCAGGTGCCCAGTACTCTACTGGTCTCAACCTTGAACTGGCAGACTGGCAACAGGCAAGCAGTGCTACTGCAGCGAACGCTGTCACAAAGCGTAAACTCTCCCCACTCATCTTCTGCTCTTCTTCTTGTCCTTTCTCTTCTTTTCCTTGGCCTTCTCATCCATGTGCTTGCCTTTGCTGCTGTGCTTGCCAGACACTAAAGCACTCATTCCCACTGCAGCTGCAGCACCATCAACATGCACTTGAGACTGCTGCTGCTGCTGCTGCTGCTGCTGCTGCTGCTGCGTGTGGCTATCACTCTCCTTCTTCCGCTTCTTCCTCTCGTGCTTGCTTGTGCCAGGAGTGCTGCCGGCTGCTGCTGCTGCTGTTAAGATATCACTCTGTACTGCAGGTTCTGCTGCTGCTGCTGTACCATCCGCTGCCTCCTCCGCCTTCCTCTTTTTCCCTCTTCTGCATTCAGCTGTCTCCACATGCCCATCAGCCTTCCCAGTCGCAGCTGCACCTTCACCATCAGCTGTAGCTGAGACGGGTGCTGCTGCTGCTGCCGTTTCTGGTGCTGCTGCTTTGTCTTCTTTCTCAAGCTCTGCCTCGCCCTGCTTGCGTTTCTTCTGTGACTCCTTATGCTTGCTGTGCTGCAGTATTGCATCCTCAGCATCACCAGCAGCAAGGTTACCAGTTGATGCAACACCATTTGCAGCCTCCTTGGTGATGTTCTTGCCTGCATTAGGTGGCTGCTGCTCTGTTGCTGCTGCTGCTTGTATTGCTGCTGCCCTGGGCCCTGCGTTCTCACCCTTCTTCTTCTTTTTTGACTTCTTGTGCTTGCCCTGCAGTGCTGCATCCTCAGCATCAGCATCAGCTACATGCTTTATCGGTACAACACTGCTTGCAGCCTTCTTATCAACCTCCTTGGTGTTGTGACCTGCCTGCTGCTCTGCTGCTGCATCTGCGACTGCTCCCATTGCTGCTACTTCTTCTGCTGCTGCATCAGACTCTGCCAACTCTTTCTTCTGTGTTTTCTTGTGCTTCTTCTGCTTCGTATGCTGTCGCTGCTGAGGTGCCGCATCCTCAGCAGCAGGAGCAGCAGCAGCGTCAGCAGTCGGTGCAACAGCAGCTGCAGCCTTCTTGTCACTGTTTGTCGTTCCATCAACTGGCTGCTGCTCCACTGCTGCTGGTTGCTGCTCTGCTGCTGCTGAGTGCTTCTGGTCTGCTGCTGCTGCTGCTGAAGGTTGCTGCTTCCTTCCCTGCTTTTTCTTCTTGTGTTTGCTGTCATCCTCATTCCTTGACTTGTCAGAAAACGCTTTCTTATCTCTTGTTGAACCTGCAGCTGCAACGTGCTTGTCAACAACCACAGCCTCATTTGCTGCTTCTGCGTTCACTACTGCTGTGACATCCGCTGGCTTCT
This sequence comes from Coelastrella sp. M60, assembly GCA_001630525.1. Lineage (NCBI taxonomy): Eukaryota > Viridiplantae > Chlorophyta > Chlorophyceae > Sphaeropleales > Scenedesmaceae > Coelastrella > Coelastrella sp. M60. The sequence goes on from LWCB01012102.1 coordinate 7,115, forward strand.
GAACTGCTGCCATTGCATCTACTGTGCTTGCATTTCCTGCATATGCTTGCACTGCCTGCTCATGCTGCGGCTGTTCAGCCAGAACCTTCTCATCCTTAACCTTCCGCAATTTCCTGGGTGTCTTTCTATCACTAGATGACTTTCCTTCCTCCCCTTTCTGCACAGATTGGGTACATTCTGCTGCCACCTCTGCTGACTGCTGCTGGTGGTGGTGGTGCTGCAGCTGCATTGCCTGTTTCACTACACCAGCAGCCTGCACCAGCAGTTCCTGCACCCCTTTCCTACCTGCAGCTGCCTCTCTTGCCGCATCATACTCAACCTTTGCCAAACTCCATGCCAGAACAACTGCCTCATAACACTCATCCTCAATTCCTTTCTCCCTGGTTTCTTGGAACCACTGAAGGGTTACATAATCAGGCCCAAGGAGCTTCAAAAGATACGGCAGCACAGAAGGCTTCCGTTTTCGTACTGCCCTGTCTGCTGCTTGTTGCACTGCTGCTGCAATACTGCTGGGAAGATCCGCTGTATCCTGTAAGCTGGTCATGAGCTGCCGGACGATAGCTTCTTGGCCTTCTTCTGCTGCTAGCACTAGCGCACACTTTCCTTGACTGTTGGGTGCCCATACATCGCCAAGCTGATGTTCTATGAAGTAGCTTATGATGTCATCATGGCCATTGAGGGCAGCTAGGTGTATTGCTGTGTTGCCTGATGCTGCTTCTCCTGCAGCCGCTGTTGGGTCTGCTGAGGCTTGACTGATCAGCAGCTTCACAATGTCTAGATGACCCCAACATGCTGCTTCATGGAGGGGACGGGCATGGGTCTCTAAAGCAGCAGCGGCAGCAGCAGCAGCAGCATGTACCATAGCATCAACCTGATGATAAGTTGGAGTGCATTCCAGTTTCACCCAGGTTTGTGTATCACTGTTGCAAGTAGCTTGAAGACTTGATGCAATGCAAAGCATTACGCTGCGTTATGATTCAACACAAACAACACAAGGCATCATACTTGTTAGACTGCAGCTTGTGCTGCTGTTGCTGCTCACCTGCTGTTTCAGCCTCCACATTAGCACCAGCATCCAGCAAGGCCTTGACTATGGCAGTGTGCCCCTCTCTACAAGCCAGATGCAGTGCTGTTGTGTGGCTGCGCTGTGTGGCTGCATTGACATCTGTTTCATTGTCCTGTAAGAGCTCCAGGATATCATCAATGGCACCAAAGGCTGCCGCAACGCAGTGCAACAAGCATAGATACAATAAGCATGGATGTGTTATCACAGTGTAATGACGTCTATGGCAGACATGCAAGCTACTGCTGAGCAGTTTACGCATCCGTGGTGATCACCTGCATGTGCTTATCATGCTGGTTGTGCAGTGTTACTCTCTCTGCTCATGCATGGCTGTGCAGAAATGAAGCAATACACTGAGTTGCTGTCAATTTTGACACACTCCTGAAGGCGCAACACCTTGTGACAGCTGCAATGGCAGTGGCTACTGCAAGCAGTACCTGCTGCTTGATGTAATGCGCTTGTCTCAAGTTCCTCTTCCTCATTGTCTCCCTCGCTGTCTGCGTCACCTGACTGATCATCTTCTGGCTCTGAGCTGCCAACCTCCATCAATCCACTGTCATCATCACCCTCATGCTCATCTTGCAGAAACATACATCAACAAAACAGCAACTATGCTTGTAAGCAATATATACCCAATAACATTGCTCTGACATTCTTGCGTGGTGTGTACTTCCTGTGGGGTCTGGTCTGCAGGAAGAATGTCACAAGTAATGCTGCTGCAAGTGCCCTGCACCCACAACATTGCAACCACACTCAGGTGTCCAAGGTACCTGCATCCTCAAGAGCTTCGAAATCGAACAACTCTCCGTCCTCTTCGTCCACTTCGTGATGCATTTCACTTTCAGATGTTTCCCACTCGTTCGCTTCTGATCCACCAGAAGCTGTGTCCTGCTCCTGGCTGTGCTCACTGCTGTCAGCCACATCTGCCCCCTCCTCCTCGTTATTGCTGGTGTCCTTGATCTCCAGCTCAACAGAACTGTCTTCAAGATCAGTCATATTAGCGCAATTGAGCCCTTGAGCTGATCGTTAGTGTTGACTGCTACCAGCTTGTCTGCACTGGGGCTGCTGCAGCTGCGAGGCGACAGTACTGCGACTTTTCAAACGGAACGGAAATCCTACAAGCATCGGTCGAGTACATAACGTAAACGAGCTTGTGTTGAGCTCATTCTGCCAGCATGTGCTTCTACTGCTTGAGCTCAATGATGTCTGCCGCTGCGTCGATTGCACGACACGACATGACTGCTGACTGACAGGTTGGACGCCATCCCGCACCGTCGTTTGATCAGATCTAAGAGTTCTATGAACTCATATCCTCACCGCGCCGAACTATGCTGCAGGCATTCTCTACGTGGCTGTAATGACACCAAAGGCGGTACGACTGCAAGGAATCGAGATCGCTGAGACATGCATTGTGAAGAGGATCTGTCGGGTATCAGAAATACTGGAAAGTCATCAGGCTTGGCATAGACGCAGATGGCGTCATAACAGTTTTTGGAGTGCTCTCCAGCTAGGCCTTGGGCAGTACGGCATTGCATCCAACCAGTGTTGCCAAGCATAAGTAGAGCTGGAGTAACCAGAGCACAAACTAAGTCTACCAAGCACAACCACAACTCACATAGCCACCTGGCACTCAGGAAACGCTCGTCAAACCATTTATGTGACGCTGTTGCATCCCGCTGGCATGTACAGCCAGTGTCCTCTCAGCCACGTGCACTCGCAGAGCCCAGTAGCTGCCAGCGCTCCTGCTACAGGCACTTCCGGCCGCACTTGTGTGCTGCACCACAGCATACAACAGACACAGAGTATACTGCATGCAGCATAGCTAGTATGCTTGTCCTTCCAGCTGCTTAACTTCCCGGCGATACTTTGCTTCATCCAGAATGGGGTCTGGAAATATCCATCTGTCAGCACCTGCAGGCCATAGCACAGCCCACATACTTCAGGTGACTACTCACATGCTGCAGCTATCATGTTGCTAGTGTATATATAGCACCAAGGAAGTGTTGAACGTGTGGACCAAGTGTCGTATGCACATCAATATCAATCAGGAAAGCACTCAGAACTGCTATTCGGCTGCAGGCACCTGAAAGATAACATACAGGGATGTATGCAGCCTTACCTTCCTCTGTGGCTGCTTCTTTTTGTCTCACGAGCACTTTCTGCTGCACGGCAGCAGGTAGCTGTGCCAGCAGTTTCTCACGTTGGGCCTCTAACTGGGATATCCGCTCAATCTACATGCAAGAAAGAGCAGATGATGAACTGAAGCCAGTCAGGCACGCATGACACAGGTTAGTCATCAAAGCTATCACCAGCATGACACAGGTTAGTCATCAAAACTATCACCAGCATGACACAGGTTAGTCATCAAAGCTATCACCAGCATGCTTTTTGCTTGGCAGTTGCTCCTCATGTGGGATGTCACCTAAGAGCGGCGGATGATCTGCTCAAAGTATTAATGTTCATGCTCATCAAAGCAGGTGAGGCAACTGAGGTGTGCGCGCCTTGATGCCGGAAAAGTTTGCAGCACTGTTGACAGGCTCACCAGTTTGACTGCAGCTTCCTGTCCATACACATGTATGTACCCTACAAGCAAGATGACAGTAGCAGTAGTTACCTCTCAGTGACACAAGCATACCTATCTTGCAAGTGGCTATTGTACCGTGTCTATGTACAAGATGTTGACAACGAATACACTGGTGAATACAGCAACCAAGATGATCATGTTGAGGCAGCGGGGCTAACATGCAGGACATGGTGAACCTCAACTTGCAAGAGGTCTTAATCTGCAATAAAGCAAGCAGCTGCATGCATAGCCTGGTTGCAACACAATAGCCACTGCATGCAAGGCTGTATCGCAGCAAAAACTGTTAACCCATGCTGCATGCTGGTGGAACTTGTTGAGTACTGTAAGCACTGCAGCAACCCACCTCTGAAGATGTTAAAAGAGTTTGCCATAATATCGTCTTCATAATCTGTCAGATCATCCCCGATATCAATCAACATCTCATCGACACGCATGAACTGCAGGAGCGTTTCATCTACGGGCTTCTTTAACAGTTCAAACAGCAATAGGTGCAGCACCTGCACTGCAGACATGCAGAAAGCAATACACCTTAAGAAGCAGTGGACTTGTTCATGCCGGAGCCAAGCAGCTGGCCAGCAGGCTCTATAAGAGCAGTATAAGTTGGAAGCAGTGGACTTATAACCTAGTGTGCAGCGAAGTGCAGTTGAGTGCTACTGGGCATAACCCATCCTGTTGCAAGCTGACCCTGTTATCAAGCTTGCACCCATGCCTTATGGCGTTTCGAGGCACCAATCACCACAGATACCACTGCATAACTCAGCTCCTATCATCATCTAGCGCGAATGATGCACTGTCATGGCCGTGTGCTCACCCTGTAGTCAAAGCTCTTAGCCTCGTGTGTTGATATGATGTCAGCAAGGGAGAGTGTGACAGTGTGCCCTGGCTGGGTGAGAGCCAACTGGCTGCAGATCTGTCTCTCCTGGCACCAATACTGCTGACCCTGCAGGAAATGTTGATCAAGGGGGGGGGGGGGGGGGAACAAAAAAAAGTCAAAAGCACTATGAGTTGTCTGTTTTGGGTTTTAATGAAAAAGCATGCATCGTCAA
>LWCB01012106.1:0-10855 GCA_001630525.1 Coelastrella sp. M60
CAGAACAGAAGCATCGCTCTAGTTCACATTCTTGAACTACCGTTCAGCTTATTGTCTTCTCAGTAGCAATGGGCCCCACTTCCCCAGTACACTAGTGCTGACATTCATCTGGCCACAAAGACAACTGTGGAGTCTGTTGGACTTCTCTGACTGGCCCGAGCATACTTCAACAGCAGCATATCCACAGTCTGACCTGGCACCTGCATACACAGCACAGACATCATGTAAACCTGATCAAGCAAGGCAGACACTTGTGGATCTTCCAAGCATCCTCAAGTGCCTGGAACTGCACGAATGACAAAGCTAAAGCTATCAGCAAGGGACAGATACAGTTTGTAGCTGCCGCAGCAACCTGCACAGTGCCATCTGCCAATCACTGTCCATGCTGGCAATCAGTCTGTGGCACTCCCTTCATTGCATATGATCAGTTATGGTGGGTACCAAGCCCTGGGGGATAAGATATATATGCGAATCATTCGCTAGGCGGCCTAGCTGAGTGAACTGTGTTCCCATTATGAGGGACACTGGCAACTCAGTAGTCCTGGCATCTTCAAGTCCCAACAAGACACCAAGACCGCTATAACAATGATCTCTGTTTGTGGCCATAACACCTCTCTCTGCCCTACCCTGAGACCTGCCAGGTAAGGGTCCAGCTGATCTCTTGTCCATGCAGGCTGTACAGCAAACAAAGCTGCAAACCTGGGGCCCGGTGCCGATGGGAGTTGGCGAGCAGGGAAGTAGCGAAGTCTTGGCTCAGAGTAACCTGCAGATGTGTGGTCATCTGTCAACATCACCATCTTACACATCATGTACACACTTGCTGCATCCGCGTGGGTGGATGTTGCATCTGTGTATCTGCCGAGCGCTTGCGTCTACCGTCGTTGACCTGCTTCATCTTTCAGAGGCAACACATAGACTGTCATAGCAATTGCTCAACACAACCTCACGACCGCATAGTGCTTGCACGGTATAGCCAGGCATGAAGAGGGAGCTGCTATCCTACAGACAGCAAGTATGACATCACCAGATGAGCATCAGTTGTTCTCTCACCCTCATTTGCTTCTGGCTGTATGAAGAGGGCCTCCCCCTGCAACATATCTTCTTTGGGTTGCCAGCAGCTGGGAACGACCTGGTGCCAGGCGGCAAGGAAGGCCTCCCTACAAGTGCACACAGCAGCGCAGTGATACACACACATCAGCACATCAGACAGCGACTAAGCACAGCAGGCTGCAAGCAGCATACTGGGTTGGGTGTCACGTGCATATAGTGCGCAGTACAGATTGTTGAGTGCCCGTGTGCAGGTTGCACACGCCCAGTACCATCGACAGCAGTACCACATTGATGCATCACGCTGCTGTCAAACAGGTCGAATATGCCTCCTCACCTGTACCAGATATCTTTCTCTTTCAGCAGCTTCCTAGCGTAGTGCAAACACACTTTGCATTCATCAAGTGCAAAATGGCTGCTGCTGCTGCTGCTGCTGGGGCTGGCCTCTGCCGCTGCTGACTGCTGCTGCTCACATGGGTTGCCATAGACCTCTAAGCAGTGTCTTGTGATGGCGGGTATGTACCTGCAGCAACAAGCAGTGGCAGCAGGTGCTGGTACCTGTATGACCTTGCTTATTAGCGGCACTCCTCGTAGAAGAGCTCCTCAATATGACTTTTGCAATGTTATGCTGTCTATGAGTGATACTGCTGAAGACAGTAAGAAGCTCACCCAGTTGCCTGCACTGCTTGGACTGCTTCCTGCCAGGGGATTGCGTCCATACTCCAGCCTTGCTCCAACGCACTGCAGATGGATTGCAACAGCTGACATCAGCACAGCTGAGGCACAGTATGCAAGACACATGCACAGATTGCGCAGGAAGAAGCATACCTTCAACCATATCCATAAGTGATATCCACTTTACTTACACATGATGCAATTGCGCCGTGATTGAACAGCATAAGGCTCAACCAGATCTAGTAGTGTGTGACAAAGTCCCTCAGGGCAATCAGCAGCTATTGCTCAACCTTGTCCATGTTAACATGAGCATGTGCCCCATGTCAATGCACACATTGGACAGCATTACAGGCAGCAGCAGCAAGGCGTAATCATATGCCCTACCTGACAATGATCATCTCCAATAGTTGGCCCAGATATGTCTCATCAACCAGCCGCCACACACCATTCAGCTGAACAGCATTCAAGCGTCTCAGCTCTGCCAGCAGTTCAGCTCTGCTCGCCTGCATCCAGCAGCATATATGGGATGCAGTGTGGGGAGCAGGACACGGTATGAAGCAAGTGCCCATGCAGAATGCAGCTGATGTGATCCTCATTCAAGTTCTCTTTGTGGCTGCTGTGCTTCTGAAGGACTGGACAGGGCTGAGGCATGGCTTGCATCATGCTCATCCCCATTCCTTTGCCTTGGTTTGGGCTCACAAGAGTGCGCAAGGTTAGCTATTGTGCATATCTCGCTTGATAATCTTCATCCCTGCTCTACTGCCCACCCCCCTGTGCACGATAACATTGATGCTGGAACACTGCACTGAAGCCTCTGGTGCATGCTATCACCACATACCTGCACCCTCTGCAGCAACTGTTCAGTGGAGTAGCAGCCGCTGCTGCTGCCAGCAGCAGCAGCATCTACATCCATGGCATCATATGTATCTGCGGCCGTTGCTGGGTCATCTTCATCCTCAAGAGAGTAGGGCCGATCTCCCAGCAGACTTGGCAGTAAATCAAGTTGGGGGACCACTTCCACCAGCTGCAACAGAGATTGGAGTAGAAACAGGTGAGGCTGTGTTGACGCATGACTTGCAAACATAGTGTCAGCAGCTTCATGACGTCCTACTACAGAACTTTGTAGTATACCCCGGGGCCCTCAGTTGCTGCAGTTGCGATGATGCAAGACACTGCTGTCCATGCTGTTTGGTACTGCCCTATACTACTGCTGGGTTCAAGCCTTTGGTTGCTGACCCGGCCTGTGCTGGGAGGCATTGAGACACAGCTGCAATTTCTGCTATTTGTGTCTCAGCTGCATCGGGTGTGCTGTTGATCTCTCTGCTGTAACATACCTCCACATGGGACTTGGCTGTTGCTGTTGCTATCAAAGGTGGGTACTGCTTTGACACAGCGTTCTGCAGGCAGGATGACACAGCACAGATGCTTTGCAGCTTGTACACAACAGATGTAGATATGCTTCTATTCTGCCATATACAGCAACAGTTGCATGCAGACAGCTATGACAACTGCACAACGAACCATATACCAACGCTTGCTGGCAAGCTGCTGAGTACAGCATCTGCTCCACTGTACACGACAATGCTTACTGACCTTTTGCAGTTGTGTCTGCAGCCCAACATCTCGTACTCTGACATCAGGCCCTGCAGGCGATGCAGCAGCTGCATCATGAGCCACTTTGGCTAGCAGATGCTGTTAAGCTGCTACAGCTGCACATACATGATCAGGTCAGCACACCATGCAAACTTCTGCAGTGCATGCTGTATGTTCGTTGCACTCTGAGGGCAAATGCTGTTCTAAGCTATGAATGCTTGACCAACATGGCGTGTGCGTTATATCGCTCTCAACTTCATAAGCACAAGGTACATATCCACTCCCTTTGCTGTCAACTTGTTCAGCTGCTGTCGGTCAGTACCTGGACTCAAGCTAGGGACTGCTGCGAAGTCGATGTCTAGATCCTGCACAGAGGTGACAACAGTTTGAATACACAAACACTGGTGAGGCTTTGTTGTCAGACGATGTGTAGATGTCACAACCAGGGCAGCTTTGCAGCGGAAGCGCAAACACACCTCGTGCGGAGGCAGCAGCAGCAAGGTGTTTGTTGTCTCCACTACTTTCAAGGCATAAGTTTTGTCCTTGGTGCAAAGAACTGCATTATCATCTGCTTCACCCTTGATCACCACTCTGCAACAGAGACCGCTGTGGAACATCAGATACCCGCCCAGAGGGGTTGTAGCTGTTCGACTAGAGAAGAAGGCACGCACTGATCTTGCTGGATTTCATCAAGCAGGCTTTCGTCCAACTCCAACAAGGTATAGTCCTCTTTGAGGCCACCAGCTGCGTAAACGAGTTGCCTTGGTTTGCTACTGCTTATTTGCACAGACATGGCGGGTGCTGTACAGCATCTGTGTGCAGACTTATTGAGACAACACGGCCGTGGGTTGCAGCTGCATCAACCGGCTAAGTGGCTTTGCAGGCAGTGCCTCACGGCAATTCAAGTCGTGTTAGCCGAATGACTAACAGCGAGCAGATTAGCGTTACACCTGCATAAGTCGTATCAAGTGCTCATGTGAGATCTAATTGCAGTGCAAATAATGTGTTGCTGCACTGAGATGGAGGTTTCGCATCATTCAGGCGGTAACCCACCACTTACAGCACAAAAAAGTTTTCTCGCTGTGCATGTACGCTGATAGGCTGCAACCATGCTTTCAAATGATCGATCACAACACAATGACGTACACACACCTCTCCTGCCGAGGGCAGATGGCGATCTGGAGTCTGGTGCCAGAGCCAAGTCCCCTGGAGTTCTTAGATTGCTTGCAGAGTCGCGCACCGAGGGTTGGACGCTCATACTAGCCACAATTTTCCTCTTGATTGGGGCATTAGCCAATCTGGCTGTGCCAAAAGTGGGTAAAGCACCTCAGCAAGGTCTCTAGGGCAGCTCCACTTGTTTTCCGAGGTGGTGTCAGGCAGGCAGCAACATGTGCTGATAACAACAACAATGTGGGGGGACTATCTGGCCCATGAAACGCTACTGCTTGTGTCCGAATGAATATCACCTGGTCCTGCAGCGTAACAGTCTTATTGTTTGCATGTAGGTTGCAGGACAACTGGTAGATGCCTGCACCCGAACAGCTGCTGGGGAGCTGCCTCCTTCTGCTGCTCAAGATGAGCTGAATCAACAGCTGTACATCGTCCTCGCTGTGATAGCAGTTGGAGGTGTCGCAAGTGGTTTGCGGACCTTCCTTTTCAACTCAGCGGCTGAGAGGGTCATGTGCAGTTTGAGGGTCAAACTCTTCTCCAAGGTTAGCTGAAGTAGACTCGACAAAGGGTTGCACTACCACAGCACGCCTGTTGGGCATGTCTATCAGTATTACCTATCCGCACACCCTGTCTGGTCATTCACCTGCCTGCAAGCTTGCTGGGTTGTTTGTCAACATACCACAGCAGCTGCTGAAGACTAGGGTTTGTACGCAGGGCAGTCACAGCCGCAGTGTTGTCTGCACCCCTGCACAAGCAAGAGCTGCATATCCACCTTGGCTCATTCCCTCTGTTGAGTAGGCTTGCTTTGCAATTTGGTTGTGAAACGCAGTTGGTGCTGCAAGAGGTTGGCTTTTTTGACACCACACCTATCGGCGAGCTGAGCAACAGGCTGTCTGAGGACACCAGGGCCATGAAGGATGCAGCAACAACAAGCGTCAGCATGGCTCTCAGGTGAGGCATGTCGTGGTTGTCCCAAAGCAGCCTACAACACAGCAAACAAGCATCCCTAGTGGGTGCCAGCTAGGTCCGTGATGAGCATGGTACTGTGGTGACCTCTTTCTGCTAATACCTTCAGCAGCTAATAGCATGAGTCCATGCACTGCAAGCTGTCTCCTGCAACTACACTGCTGATAGGCAGCAGGCTCCATCATGGGCCCTGATCATGCCCTATTGAAACGTCTGGCTAAGATCTACAGTCAGCCTGCTACAGCTGGTTGATCTGACTGGGTTGTTCTTCTTGTTCTGGTTGCAGGTCTTTCATCACATGTGTGTTGGGAGCTGTGATGATGTTCCTGACATCTTGGAAGCTGGCACTGGTCATGATTGCCACACTGCCAGTCACCCTGATAGCGTTCAGAATATTTGCACGTATGTGAAAGAAATATCACTAGTTCTTGGGTACTGGCCAGTATGTGGGTTCCTACCGATGCACACTCTGCTTTTGCTTGTTCAGTGTTGTCTCACAGGCTGCAAGTGCTCTGGTATATGAATGAGACACAACCTTGGTATGCGCAATTGATACTACACTCCAGCCTGTTCAGAGCTTCAACCTGTATCACTTGTAGATACCAAGGTTGCATCACTACCACCTGCGTACATTCTGCACAATACAACACGCCATCGTTGTTATGGCGCTGTTTCCTGCATACTGTGTATAAATATCTGGCTTATGCCTGATCGCACCTTACCCTCTGCTGCGCTAGAGGTAGCATTGTCCGCCTTGCAGACATGACATTCTTGGTGCACACAGAAGCAGTATAGCTGAAGTAATTGCCACAATTGCCCTGTCTGAGACCATGCAGGGTCTATTCATATGTGCAAACATAGACACCTGCTACACAACTCCTCCTGCGGGCTGTATGTGATGTGTCAATGTGCAGGTCTGAATAAGCGCTATGTTACCAGCCAGCTTTCAGCTGCAGCAGCTGCTTCAGCCACAGCACAAGAGACTCTTGCAGGCATCAGGACTGTGAAGTCCTTTGCGAAGGAGCAGCACATCATTGAGAAGTACACAGCATCTGCCAACAACATCCTATCCTGGGGCCTCAAGAGTGCTATGGCAGGTTGGACACAAAGTCTGCTCTGTCTTTCCAACTGCACAACCTCTGCACTGTTTTTCCAGCTGTATCGCTTTCCAAGCGTGTATATCTCACTCCTGGCATCAGCATGCACCTTGGCAATGGCCTGATGATGAGCAATAACTCCACCAGCTTGCTGATTTCAGAAGCATCATAGTATGCAACAAACACCAAGGGTGGGTGGCTGATGCAGAGTGTGTGCTGGACTGGCTGCTTGTTTCTGCAGGTGGTGTGTTTACTGGCACAGCGCTTCCTTTCACCACAGCATGCTTCATGGTGGTGCTGTGGTGAGCAATAGCAGCACAATGCATGCATTCTCACGTCTCATCTATGCCCTGCTTACCTTGTACGATGACGGCTGCCAACAAACATGATTTTGAGGTCACCGGACCCAGCTGACCTGGATGCTGACCAATATTGTGCCAATGCGTGTGACCCAGTTGCACCAGGTTGCTGCCGCCGTTACACTACACATGTAGGTCAACACATACTATGTTGTTTGTTGTAAACGCCTCACACAAGATGCTTGTTCTTGCTTCAGGTTTGGAGCTGTTGAGGTGTTGCATGGCAGCATCAGCATTGGTGACCTGAATGCTTTCATGCTGTATGCTGTCTTTGTTGGTGGGAGTGCTGGAGGCCTGGCAGGAACCACAGCGCAGGTCATCGCAGCGGTAAGCACCTTCCTCTGCGTCAACTTCTGCAGGTACCAACCGTTCCCCTGGATTGTAGATTGGACAGTTTGTTGATTGAGCTGCTCTGTATGAACTCGTCGTGTGCTATGATTTGCTAGCAACATGAACCTGTTGACCTGCTGAGATACTCATGGTGACCCTCTTCACTGCGAAACTATTATCATTGCTTAGTACTAATGAGTCCCAGTATAATTAGCAACAATTTCTGCACCTCCCGTGTCATTGCTTTATCATAGGTTGGCGCCGGCCGGCGGGTATTTGAGCTCATAGACAGGACTCCGCAGCTCCCACCCTCAGGGACCTTACAACCCACTGGATCTCCTGCTGGAGCCTTTGTCGACTTCCAATCAGTCTTTTTCTCATACCCCAGTCGACCAAGCTCCTGGGTCTTAGAGGACTTCAACCTCACAATACAGCCTGGCCAGACTGTTGCACTGGTTGGCTCATCAGGAGGTGGCAAATCGACTGTTGTCAAGTTGGTGCAGAGGTTCTATGACCCCCAGCAAGGCGCTCTGTTGTTTGATGGCGTGGATCTGAAAGATGTTGATCATATGTACCTGCACCAGCAGGTGGCAATGGTTGCACAGGAGCCACTGATATTTGCTGAAAGCGTCTGGTACAACATCACGTTTGGCGTACATAATGCTGGTATCACCCAGGTGAGAAGGTGGTTGAGGCATGTTTACAGGAACCACGGCTGCAATGTGATATCCAATGTCTGCCAGCGTCTGCCAATCAATTGCAACCTGCACCATTACTGATTGTACTTTGGTAAGGGCTACATGGTGCTTGGTGGTGATAAACACTACTGTTGTGCTGTCGGGCCCATCTTCATGACCTTACCCTTGTTGCTGTGGCTCGAAACTCACTCTTTTGGTTGTATGTTCATGCAGGCTGAAGTAGAAGCAGCAGCTAAAGCCGCTCATGCTCATGAGTTCATCACTGCTCTTCCTCAGGGCTATGACAGCAAGGTTGGAGAGCAGGGGGTCATGCTGTCAGGGGGCCAAAGACAGCGGCTGGCTATTGCCCGAGCACTGCTGGTACAACCCAGGCTACTGCTGCTGGATGAAGCTACTTCAGCACTTGATGCTGAATCAGAGCACCTGGTAAGGTTGGGTACAGTGCTGATTGAGGGGATACTGCTCACATGATAGCTTTCTTTGGCTACATTCATTTCTTCGAGAACAAGCCGTTACAAGCAGCCCCAGTAGCACCACGTTAGCCTAATATGGCATATGATAATCCTCAATGCTAGTGCTTGTTTGCCTGCAGGTGCAACAAGCTCTGCAGGAGGCTGCTAGGAACCGCAGTGTGCTGGTGATTGCCCACAGGTTGTCAACTGTCACAGGTTCTGACCTGGTTGCAGTGGTGCAGCAGGGCAGGGTGGTGGAGAGTGGGACACACAGCAGTTTGCTGGCAGCGGGTGGCGCATACACTCAGCTAGTGCAGCGGCAAGTGTTTGGTGGAGAAGCAGAGCATGGCAATGGAGGTTCTGATGCTGACTCCTCTGGAGTTGATACTGACTCAGGCTGCAGCAGCTATGTTGAGTGTTGATACAGCAGTTAGAGGAAAACAAATTGCTGGTGCATCATCCAGCCATATCGGCCTGGTATTAAAACTACAGGATTTTTACTCACTAGCCGACTGAATTATGGCCAGCAGAGTCTGCAGTTGCTGCTGTCGCCATTGTTTGTAACATCGTCAAGTATCAATTGATTGAGTATGACATGGAGGTTAATGTTGACAAAACCGAGATAGTGGTGTTTGGTTCAAGGCAGTATGGCTCCCTGGACAGTCTACAGGGACGGTGGACCTTTAATGGTCAGCCAGTTGAAGTCAGCAGTGAGTTCAAGTATCTTGGTGTGACTTTGCATTGTACTAAAGGTTTATCAGCAGCAGTTCCTACCCTTGCAGCTGCGGGTAAGAGGGCTATGTGGGATATGCTGCAGCGCTTTGGCAAGCTTGATGTTCAGATGCTGCAGCCACAGGTTAGTTTGTTTGAAACTCTTGTGAGTCTTGTGTTAAGTTACTACTCATATGTTTGGGGCCCTGACCTGTTGGGGGTTGGCAGTGCGAGTAGCCCAGAGGGTCTGTTAGATAATGAGCTGCAGCGTGTGCAAATGATGTTCTTGCGAAGCATTGCTGGTGGTGTGCATAAGTCTACACCAAGGTTGCTGTTGCTCAGAGCGTTTGGTGCTTGCGCTGTGACGGGATCATGGTTGCGCTCTATGTGTGGTCTGTGGAATTGGTCATGTGCTGCTGGTCCGGACAATCTGATGTACGGTGCGTGTTAGAGATATGTGCACGAATGCATCACATACAGGCAAGGTATGGGTGAAACAGTTCTCCAAATTTCACAGTGCATAGGTTGCTCTGCCCCAAGTACCTCGACTGCTGAAGATGGTACTGTTATTTGTTGCCCATTAATGTAGATGATATATGTGTGCCATTGATAATTGGTTTCCAGCTAGATGATCTGACCTGCCTGTAGATCCTCGCTCTGCTGCTTCCCACCAAGTGTTGTATAGTGTATATGATCGATGGTTTGCTCCTCATCATGTGTCTGATGTTGCGTCTATGGAAAGGTATTCATCTTGCCCAGTGCATGTGCAGCGTACTGCTGGTTTGAATGCAGCGCATGTTTCCTCCTTGTTACGGTTTAGATTAGGTGCCCATGATTTGCCTGTGGCTATTGGCAGGTGGCACAGGGACCCTGCTACTGGGCAGCGTGTTCCGCGACCAAATAGACTATGTCCATTGTGTTCTTCAGGTTTGCTGGGAGATGGGTTTCATATGGTGTCTGAATGTGCCATCTATCATCCTGTGTGTGCTTGCTATCCTGGGTTGTTTGTTCAGTTTGGTGGCTATGATGCTCTACACTCACACATCACATCAGCCGGCGCCTACATGCTCTCAGTGAGGCTCACTTATGTCCCAGAATCTGCGTGTTGTTGCAGCTTTCGTGCATGCTTGTTGGCAGCGTCATTGCAATCAAGATATGCACCGTGGTAGAATCGGAGTACTCTAGTCTGGTGCTATGTCCGAGCTTGACAGTGTCTCTGTTGATGTTTTAAATTATGTACTTGCAGGTTAATCACTGCCCAAGGGCCGTATGGCCGGAGTGGGTTTCCTTGTTTTAGTGTTTTTGCAGGTTTACCAGATTGGATTTGGTATGGTTGTGTATCCTTTCCCCCATGATCATGGCTGATGGCTCATATGAGCCGGTGTTAGCGCAGTTGGCTCCTCACAAGTGTGAACTCTCCAAGGCCAACTTGTACTCAGTCAGGCCTCTGTATGGTACAGGCTGAGTGATCCTGGAATCAATGCGGCTCAGATTAGCTAACAAGAAGCAAAGAAAGCTAGAAGTAGACATGCAGCTGCAGACAAACGTCTAGCAAGCAATGGCAGAGATTACTGTATTCCTGGTGCACTGCAGTGGCACTCCAGTACGAGGATCAAGGCAACGGGGGCTCACTTTGTGTTCACCGTTGCAGCTCTCTACATTGAAAAAGTATATTGATTGGGTGTCACCTGAGTTGCTCAATAAGTTGTCTCTTAAGTCACCTAGACCTTATCTTTCACTCATGTTGCCATCATCTG
>LWCB01012108.1:0-10161 GCA_001630525.1 Coelastrella sp. M60
AAAAGCATATACAATGGTTTGAATTCTAGGCTGTCAACCGTTGACGAGTCGTTTGAGCCTCACACATAGTGTCACACGGTACCACGTGGCATTATGCTATGATATCATAGCATGTATACGTATATGGCTTGCTACAGACCTGAAGTTGATTTGGACCAGCACCATACTTGGCAAGGCTTGGAAGTTTTACCCAGGCATTTGGAAGGCTGACTGCAAAGCTCTAAGTTGTTCGTACGTGTGTGCAGCCTGGTTAGACATTCAGTTACTTGTATCCACTTTTCACCGGTGACAATCTCAGCAACAACACCACAATGGAAGAAGGCACCATTGGATCACAAGCTCTGCGAGAAGGTTGTGGAACACCACCACTGCTGTGCCTTTGCATACTGCCTAAATACTGTCACATAGCAGCACCTGACTGCAACAGTTAACCTGGCAAAACTGTACACTACACCTAAGATCCTGTAGTACAACCGGGATACAGGTATCCAGGCACTGGCAAAACTACAACAAAAGCACACTAATAACAACAAGGGCAACAGCAACAACACGAACATGCTGCTACAGTGATGTCAGTGCAATTCCATTTCACACTTGACCTGTAAAAACGTATTCACTTG
The DNA here is from genome assembly GCA_001630525.1 of Coelastrella sp. M60. Classification (NCBI taxonomy): domain Eukaryota; kingdom Viridiplantae; phylum Chlorophyta; class Chlorophyceae; order Sphaeropleales; family Scenedesmaceae; genus Coelastrella; species Coelastrella sp. M60. Next base: position 621 of record LWCB01012108.1, read on the forward strand.
CCTGGCAACAGCGATATCATAAGTCTCAGTCAAGTCCACTCACACCTTGACCAGATAATATGGGCTCTAAATGGCTATTGCAGCCATGAGTAGTAAAAAAATCAAAGACAGCATACTGGCCTTGCATCCATGCAGTCTAACAACTGACACCAGCACCATCAAGTGGTTGTACAGCTCACTTGCCGTTGTGATAGCCCTGACACTGGTCTCTGTGATGTAGGTGTGTACACCTCGGCCATTCAAACAGGTTTCATAGCACAGAAACCAAACATCCATGTGTTCAGCACTGGACATGAGCGTGATTGCGTTGTATGACATGCATACACGGCACACAAGACTGTGAAAGATAGCGAAGGCCCTGAGTTGTTCACAGCAGCAACTAGGCTCCAGCGAACATCAAGAACAACCCTAGCTTTGACCTATAAAGCAGTCGGGCACATGACAAAGACAGAGGTACTGAACGACCTACTTACAACATGGAGTACACTCTTGCTGTGATTCACAAAACCTGATGTGCACAGCAAGAACCTGACTGATTCATATGCATGTGCATATTGCCATGCATACTGCCATCGCATTCGACACCGCAGTGTGAAGAATCACCCCCGTTCACTGAACGCCTGTGCTCCAGTTGCCTTTAATGAGTGCTGTCAACATGACACAAGATGACAGATGTAACACATAGCAAAATGAACGCTATGTGCTCCACACCAACAAAAAAGCAGCTTGTCCCATCATCTGCAAACCAATGTGCACCCGCCACACTCTCATCCAACCATGGCCATCCATGTGCAGAACACTCAAAGTTGGCTACCCAATGAATTGCGCTGTCAAACATGACAGCTGGCTGTGTTGGGTTGATGCCCTGAGACACTGCAGCTGTTTGCACGCTCAATGATTCTCTGATGTGATAACCTGTCACTATTCACCGCAGACACAAATGCTTGACTGCGCAAGCCATTGCGCATTATGCTGCAGGTTCACAACATGACAGTGGAGTGGCTGCCAAGCTGACTTTACTTTGTTGTTTATTGGGTCAAAGAATGTCAACACTGATCAAGCCCTAAGCAACTCAACAATTATTGTCATACCCTGCAAAGCTTGAGTCTTGAGGTGTTAAAGCAAGACAACAAGCCTGGCAAAGCATAATTTATGTCGGTAACAACACTGGTCAATACTATCTACAGCAAAGATATGCTACATCAACACAAGAGAAACACTACGATACATACAGAATAACGTCAAGTCATACAAAGCAACAAACAAGCCACTTCTTCAGGGTTGTCCAAGTAAAGCCACATCTTCATCGCCCGAGTGGTGAAAATGCAGACCATGATGGTGGATGAAATGCATGTTGTTGACAGCAGGGTATCTCCTGTCCTAGCAAAAAAAGCATTGACAACTGATGTCTTATATTGCCATCATGCCTGCGCCCCTGCCGCCATACACAACTCCACACAAGCTGTGCCACCTCTTCACAGAGGGGCTGACAAAGCACTCAACATAACATGCACCACCTGAATGAACCATGCATGGTGAACATGTAGGGGCTCAGAATCCCGACATGCAGCACCGTATGCCTCTTGATCAGACGCGCAGCAAAAATATCTTGGCTACAACTACACAGCGTGTCACTATGCAACTCTAGCCACTGCTGCAAGGGCTAATAGCAAGGTGGAAGAATATGCATGCTACATGCATGCATGCATGCAGTGCGCATATGAACTGAAGATAACCCACACTGCTGGTATGACGTATGAGTAGTTTAGGCTGTATAACATAGAGGATGCCTGAACCATCCGATAGAATGCATAAGAAAGATGACCTGTAACTCATGTGGGACCTGTGCATATGACACTTGTAACAAGCAGCAGCAAATCACCACGAAGAGTGGCACATTGCAGAAGCATGTGCAAGGTATCAGCAAAAGCACCAACAGCAGAACAGCACATCCCAGCATCAATTGGTAAGTATGCATGCAGACAATAGACCCACTTCTGTCAAACACTCTGGTACATGCCCCAGATTTCACATGAAAGCAGTATGCCGCTCCGACAACACACAACCCCTTATGCTGTTGAACTGATCGGATCTATGGTAAGGGACACCCATCAATAAATAGAGACCGCTCATAGAGCAGGGCTGGACGCAGCAACTCATCCTGCAGTCTTACTTGCTCCAAGGCTCCTTTGAGAATGGATTAGCACCCCTCAGTGACGAAATTGGCCTCAAAGAGAAGCTGTCCACTCCTTCATGCCATCTAGGTGTCCAGACATCTTTGTATCCCATTTGCCTCATGAGATTGGCACATTTCTGATGGCTGAAGCTCTCACAAGGAACCCACTGCCAGTCACTGGTCCATGCCCCAACATTCTCGGGGGCCATGGCAACAGGGCGCATAGAGTCTGGGTCGCGGAAGCCCCGCAAGCCATCCTTGGCATTGACATATGGAGCCCATTGATTGTTGTCCTTGGAGCTGGGGTTGAAGGGAGCCCATGAGAAGGGACGATCCTGAAGGATGTCGATTTGGTCATCAGGGCATTCAGCACAGCGATCGCCCACCTATACAGCAGACAGGAAAAGCAGTGATATCAGGTCGTGGTGATGGTGATACAAGTTTAGATGGGTGTAAGCAGAGCGCCACACTGCTGCCCTTCTTGAGCCAACTGCAAGAACTGGCTGCTGAGTTCCAATCACCCTGCCTACATGCTGTCCATGCTGATTGTGATGTCCAAGGATCACGCTCAAGCATCACACTACCTTGCCAAAATGCAAGGTCCGCATCTGCGAATTTCTATCTTGCTGTCAGGTTTCAGGTTGCAAGTCTGTTGAGGTGCACTGGCTGTTTGGCTGCTAAGGTACACACCTTGGCCAAGAACGTCAAGCCCAGTTGCCGCTCAGCAAACTTTGTCTGGAGGCCTGTGTTGTACTTGTTATCTGCACCATGCAACCTGACACACATGCACTTATCACATGCTCCCTTATCGCTGGCCCAGCCGCCCTGCCAAGTCTTCAAGTACTTGGTGCTGACAGCTACCAGTGCGGCATTGTCGTCCCCACGTATTATTTTGTTGCATGCTGCTTTGTGCTGTGGTGATGAGCCATATATGGGTCCACGATATATGGTGGTGCGACCGAACTTCAAACACTGCTTGGCACGGTTGTTTGGGCCGTTTGGCCACATACCCATGTCACCAAACTTGCACCAGTGTGACTGCGGTCTCAAAAATGACTCGATGGCTGAGGAGCACTTGCCGTACATCCCAGGATCTGACGGAGACTGATCAACTCCCCGAACAGAAGGAATCTCTCTGCATGGTGACCCAGACACAACAGCCAACATGGCTGCCGCAATCACCAGACCGACTGCAGCCATTGACCGGGCACACTGCCTTCGCTGCAACACAGGAAGAAGTGGACAGGGTTAACGTTGGGATGCTTCTGTTTTATTCTCAGCAACTGAAACATGTGCACAACGGAGCGATGGTCGAGGACCGTGAGTAAACATATGGGCGCCATTACCATTCATGTAGCGCAAGCCGAATCTCAACCAGAATTCAAAAAAGATAACTGTACTGTTTCAAAAAAGATTAAATATTGATTCACACCGACAAGAAGCAACAAGGGCAGCGTCGAGCTGCAGTTACACTTCAAACTGAGCCAGACTTTAAAAATCACAGCTGCAGCAACACCCCTTCATGAACGATCACATACCTCAAGCATACTCGCTGATATTGCAAACTTGAGGGTGACTGCGACCATACGGGGCAAAGTGGTAACCAGCCAAACTGCAGCTGTGCAGGCTAGGACAGGAATGCAGCGCTGAAACGGCTGCTAAATGAGGCAAGAGAGACCAACAGGGACTTGGGTTGTGAGTAGCTGCCGGGTCGGTGAGTCATTGAGCGTTTGAACAATAATCGTCCCTCTGTCAGACTCTATGTCCGACTCGGCGAATGAAGCACGAGATTCGATCTATGCTAAGATTTTAGGTTTTGATACCTATAGCTATTGTCTTTTCTGTATGACAACATGGACAGCATTCACAGCCACCAGTCAGTCGGCAAAACTAAGTGCGTGAAGGTGCTTGCTCAGTGATCGTTGGTGAACGAGAGACGTACTGTACGACATAAAGTCTGAAGTGCTTTGTAGGCTATATCAGCATACAAACAAGCTAGTACGAGCACGTATGCATGGTAGCACTTCTGGTCCCATGCTGGCTCGATTATGTCACCAGTTTTTGAGGTGGAGTGATCGGCTGATACTAACTTTGCTGCTTATAATTTTGCAGCTGGCAAATAACCACGGAGTGCTGCTCAACTATCGGGCGTACCCGAATGACTCATGGGTATGTCCGCGTGCGAACGGCCCGACCCCGGTCCTTTGCGGGTGCTACGGACAGCACTGCAGAAGGCTGAAACCAAAAAATTGCAGTTCAACAACGTGCATCAACAACGTTGTACACGACAAGCACCCCTAACGTATGGACTGCGTGCGTCTCTTAGGTGCTGCGCCGATCTGAACACACTGTGCACCGGAACCAAGTACCGTAACGTCATCCTGGTAGCACAGTCGGAAGGCGCTCTTCTTGTCCCATTTGTCTGCATGCTCCCTGATTCCGAAATTGTTCAATTGTGCATTCCGCAACAAGCTGGCGGTCCAGATGAAGTACAGCAATCAGACGGTACAGCACGTTTCCTTGATATGCCGTGAACTAATATCCACAGAAACTTTTGAGTGCATGGTGCAAACATTCGTTACAATATAAAGGCATGTACAACGCCTGAAGCTGCAGCTTGCGTATTGCAGCAAGCATGTCACAAATTTCTCTCTTACTCTCTTGCACTTGTGTTGATATCACCGCTGACAGTGCTCATATGGCATCAATGATAATCACTGCACAGGCCCTGCAACACAACCCCCATACACCACACAGTCCAAAACACCCTTTCTTTACACCGTACTTAGTACCTCTTTAGCTCCTCTGCCAGGAACCGCTCTTTGTAGGTAGTCCCCTTTGCTAACACCCACAACAGTGGCACGCCTGGAACGATATGATCTGGCTGCAGCAGCACCTGCTGGAGGCTGAGATCTTCCTGCACTGCTTTCCAGTGTGATGCATTCTGCCCATATCTGTTAGGCGCCGCCTCTTCCTTTGTCCATTCTGGCCACTGGCCGTTCATTGCTTGAACTAGCTCCTCCTGCGGTGATGCAACAGCAGCATGTTCTCAACAACACGGCTCTGGGTGGCGGCCCCAGTGCAAATTGTTTGGCTGTATTAGGCATCTGGCTTGTTGCATGGTCAATTCTTTCATAAACAAGGTGCTGAATCAAGTAGACAAATCAAGGGTTAACTTGATGCAGAAGAACCATAGAAGGCTGTGCAGGTCTTTGCCTACCAAGTTTGCTATGATCAAATGATATGTTTGCGAGTCTGCAGTAGTATGCAAAATCCACATCACTGCCCCCTATGAGCACTGGATTGCAACACAGCAATCATAGCTACCTGCTTCAGCTGCCTTCCAGCATTGCTCAGGTAATACAGCTCTACTCGCTCTCTGGTGTACTCATTGTCCCTGTCCCAGAGCAACGGCGGTGATTCTGGGCCAAACATCTGCAGACAATAACATCATTCAAGTCGGTCACTTGCACAAACAGATATAGAATATGGCCAAAGCAAGTACCAATCTCAACATCATGGTATGTGACCTGGGTACTGAACAATAAAACATGTCACCAGGAGCTTTACTTTTTGCTGCGGCAGCTTCAAGGATAGCTGCTGCTCTGCAACAACAGATTGCCAACTTGGACTCTGGGGTCTAGAATTAGGGTGCCTTCGAATAATGTATGCCTAACCTTAACAGCACAGCATAGGGCAGGACACCGCAAGTTTGAAGCATTCTCAAGAACTTCTGGTGCTGTGCAGGACTCACCACATCCAGATGATCCGCCACTGCTTGATGTTCATGCCAATCCTCAATAACATCCTGCTGGCCTGTTTCTGGGTACATCAGCAGCACAGGCCAGTGCATGTGACCCTCCATATCAACATATGGCCGCCTGCTGCCAACAGACACCTGGGGTACAGTCAGTTTATAGCCCTTGAAGATCAGAGCAGCTGCTAGCTTATGAGCGGGAGCTAAGGCTGCTTCCTTGGCTGCTTCCTGAGCTGCAAGCTGGTCTGCATGTTGCTGCTTGGCTAGTGCGAGTTCCTGCACACAACCAAAACAGAAACAGCTTGAGAGGAAAAGCGACCCCCTTCAGTTGGGGTTGAGTTTTCCAATCACAGATACAACCCCGATGTGAGCATTGCTTTCACAAGGTTGCTGCTGCAGCCACACGTTGCTTAGCAGAGTTGTCTATATAGCTGAGGCAGCAGGATGCAAACTGCAAAGCTTACAAGCATGACTACCGCTCTCAGAGTACATGCAGCACTGCCGTTTCTGCAGGAGTGAATCCATTACCTTCTGTACTTCAAGCAGTTCTGGTGCATCTGCTTCAATGCTGAGCCCCTGCTCTAGCAACTGCTCACACTTGTCCCACTCCCCAAGCTTCAAAGCTGCTCTCGCCCCTCTGAATGCTGCTTTGAGGTTGCTGCTGTCTAGCAGGAGAACTGCCTCGCTGTCCTTCAAGGCACTGCGCCAGTTCCCTACATCAGTGGAAACATACAATGCAGCGGCGACTATCTATAAGAAAGTCTGCATGCCAGGTATCCCACATGGTTAACGGCCGTCAAAGATATTGACATCAATGTGGTCCTTCCCCCTGGTCAAGCCTGACGAGCAAAAAGGTGATGGTTGCTTCCCCACAGTAGCTGCTGCTGAGTTGAGCTGTTCTGCAGACTGTTTAACAGCGTGTGGTCGTGCCAGCACTGTTGCTGATAAGAGTTGATGGAGTCCCAGGAACATTGCTGGCGGTACTGGCTGATGCTGTGATGTACACACCTAGCAATGAGTTCACATGCGCTCTGTTGTTGGCCAGCGCTACATTCAGCTGCTGATCGCTGCATTTGAGTGCTAGGCCCTTGTTGTAAAAGTCTACAGCTTCACGCAACAGTAGCCTGTTCTTTGCTTTGAGCCCAACTTTGAGCTTGTTGTTGCCTTGCACCTACAGGCCAGAAAACAGAGTACTGGTGTCAAACTGCCGCCCGACTGATATCTGACGTCAAAAGTGCTGGTAGAAACCAGGTTCCTTCACAATAGGATTGAGGCCAGCTGGTGTGGTACATGTTTGATGCAGACAAGCCAGTCCTGTGATTTGACTCTGATGTGGTCCTGTGGGCGTTACCTTGAAGTTTTCAGCACGTTCCTCTAGGGTAGACTCTTCTGCCAGGGCTTGCATAGCAATAAAATCAGGATGTTCCTCGGGGTTCTCGGGCATAGCATCCCAGAACAACGCCGGAAGTTCTGCATTCTCATCAATAATGTGCTTCTTGGGAGTTATATCCTCCTCACTATCAGATAAGCTCATGTTGAGTTGATGCGAGCACGTTAGTTGATTGTTATTCCTACTGTACTACATACTCAGTTGCATGTGTCTCTCTAAAGACCACAGCATGCCCGATCAATGCCCTCACTGCTGACGGCAGCTGCTGCACAAAGCACCAGGCACTGGTTCCAGTTCGTCAGCACGCTGTCAGGCCACAACGTATCCAAAGAGATGTTAGTGAATGGTGACCCATATGTTGCTGCTAGCTTGTCATCACACCAGGCTCCAGAAGCCTACAGTGCTGGGTGATACGGACATCGACCGCCCGTATGCAAGTAACCAGTAGGGTCGCAGGCCGCAGGCGTGCTTTGCGCAACTCAGCATCTGTCAGAAGACGCATTACATAGTAGTGAATTGCAACTTTAACACTCGTTCTCACGCAAGCAGGCTTGATCTGCCAATTGTTGTTCTGTATCTACACCTCTGGAGGTCATATTGTCGCATTGTAGATCATAACCAAGCAGTAAAAACAGCTAAAGGCGTGCGCAGTCGTGGGAACTAGACCGCATACCCGGACAACAGGCTGCAGTCTACGCCTTTTGCAGCAGTACAGTAATGCAGCGGCCAGCAGCAGTTCAGCAGCTGTTGCTGGCTGCCAAGCAGCTCATACATCCTCATGGAGCGTCCTTATTGCAGCCAACACGCGGCATGGCGTTTGTGGTGAATGTCCACCGCAATAATGTGGACAAGGCCTATGCACAACTCAACAAGCATTTCAGGGATGAGGGGATGAAAGATGAGCTCAGAGATCGTGAGTACAGAAAGACAACGGCAGAGTTGAAGTATGCAACCAACCGGCAGGCTTACAACAAGCGAGCAGGTGTCATGATCATTAACAGGCTGAAGTGGGTGGTGAAGAGGAGAAAGCTCAAGGTGTAGACAGGTGAGCTCTCCTGATGTGGTTCCCCATATGCATGTATACATACATAGGTGCCTGAGGAATCGTGGGAGAGGCTTTGAAATCATGTTGAGAAAGAGCAACAGCCGTGACAACAGGTTTGTGTCTTGTGCAGCAGCTATCGTTCTTTATAGCACTACCCAGCAGCTTCACACCCTGCCACTGCATCAGGTCCCACTTCAGTGCTCACATAGATCGCCAATGCAGCAGCAAGTTCTTTGAGACACAGTGATATCTTCTGCCAACAAAGAGTCTACCTCTACATCTACCGTACCCACCATTTGATGACATGAACTCGACAACACATGGTGTATGCTGTGTATCAGCAGCCCTGGCAGCAATGTTTGTTGGGGTGACAACAGCAGTAGCTGTGGTTGCTTTTGCATGCGCGTGCAGCTGCACCAGCAGCAGCACATTCTCAGCTTATTGTGCTCACAATGACTTTGTCTTGTCATGCAGGTGCTTCAGCAGCAATCTGCCACAGCTTCATAGCCCAACAGTCATTCAGTTTGAAGGTGCTAGGCAGGACACAGTGGAGCCAGCTGATGATGTGCAGACATCAGCAAGCAAGGAGGTGTTGGTGTCAGCACATGGCGCCCCTGTACAGCGTGATTGGCAACAGCAACAGCAATGGCGTTGCCGTCTTTGCATCCTACACACGCCCAAGTGCACTGCTGAGGACCTACAGTGGTTAGTGACAGCTTCAGAAGGTAGACCTTTTGAGGCTGCGCGCTATAGATCCAGAGAGCAGCTGACATTGTATCACATGATGGGCTGGTTAGATGTCAGGTTACCAAAGCAGAACACTCTTCTTTCGGGGCTGCTGCAGTGTGGCACAAATGGTAGTGCCCTTATGCTTGTCTAATGCTATTCTTTAAAATAGGCAGATAAGAAGCTGCGTTATGTACTGGGTCAGTCCCTTTGTGTGTTGGTAGAGTTGGATTGGGCATGATGATCAGCATGCCACCTGTCTGTCATCCAAAGCAGCAGCAGCATCAGGAGCAGGAAAAGCAGTTGATTCGCATGCTGATTGCTGCTGTAGCTGCTTGTGCTTCTGCCAGACTATGGCTCAAAACCCTTGTGCAAAGTACGGCCTATTGTGTCCTCAGTGCACTGCAGCCAGCGCATGTCTCTTGTGTAAGGCATAAGGAAAATACT
>LWCB01012114.1:0-10955 GCA_001630525.1 Coelastrella sp. M60
GAGTAGATGAGCTGATTTGTGTGAAGACCAACAGCTTACAGCGGCTCAATAGACTTGGTAGGACCGGCCATTGGCTGAATCACAGCAAGGAGCACTGCTTGGTGGGGTACAAGGGCAATCCTCAGCTCAACAGGTGTGGTGTCATGCTTGAGCGATTTCTTGCTGTTTGATTCCTTGTCTGGTTGCTCTTCAAATCTACTCTTCAGATCACCACATGTTAGCTGCTTGCTTGGCACAGCTGATATAGGAGCTGTTGCACACTGATACCTAGAGCATGCATTGCCATCATGGCAGAAGCTGGTGTTTGTGCTGGTGTCTATTGCCCCAGATCAGCATGTGTCCCAAGCATGTCTGCTACTGTCATTGTTATTGTCACAGGTACGTTGATTGTGATGTCCTTGTGAGTGAGGTGCGAGAGACCAGCAGGAAGCCTGATGAGATGTACCCCTTGCTGGAAAGATTGTCTCCTGGGACTCGCAAGCTAGAGATCTTTGCTCGGCAGCACAATGTCAGGCCAGGTTGGGTCAGCTTGGGAAACCAGCTGGATGGTGTCTACATCACAGATAACGAGATGTTGCAGAGGTAAGCTGGCACTGGTGTGGTTTGTGATCTGACTAACATGCAGTCCACTGATATACATCGCTTTGCTGCCTGAGGAAAACCCGCTGGTGGTCATCTTTACCGCTTTTATTTGGGCATGCGAATCTCGTATTGGAGTTGTATCTTCAAGCTGTTGCTATTTGACCACTGCAGTGTAACTGTACTGGTTTTACAGCTGCACAGTGGGGTGGCAAAGCCTGTTCCTGTGCTTGAAGGTCTTTTCAGGGGAGAACAGTCATCATCACCAAATCCTTTTGCTGTCTCTGTCATGTTGCAGGTATACAGCCCAATACGGGCCTCCCATGCCTCCCAGGAGACCACCTCCCAAGACTCATGAAGAATATATGAATGCCGAGTACGCGGGAGAGTGGACTCACTGACGGTCGCTTATCTGGGAACACCTGATGAAGCCTGACACCTCCTCGGCAAGGCGTACAAGCTGATGAATTGTGACTAAGTCAACACTTTGTCGATGCTGGACCAGCGTCTATTGTGCAATCAGACTTAGCAACCACGTTCGCTTGTTGAGCAGCAGTCTGTCAGAGCACAGAGTATTTACAGACTTGCCTGCCAACAATTACCTAAGTATAGCCAACAGTCTTCACGGACATAAACTAGCGTCCGTACAATGCCGTGCTGCGGGCCAGAAGCTAGTGAGTCGCGAGTAGGTGCCGTCCATTCGGGCAAAGCAGATACGTATAGGATACACACTTGAGCTCACTGGCCTCCTTAACGCAGAATTCCTCGTCACACATCCTCGAAGCTTTTACCATACTTCATCAACTTCCTCCTCTCTCTAGAGAGTCTCTCAACACCCATCATCTCACCGCAACTGCTCACCCCCATGAAGGCAATCGCCTGCCTTGCATTAGTCGCCTTGGGCGCAATATGTGAGTCAGTGCTGCTTATTTCTTCTGTTGCATTGGTAGCCAGTTTTGTTTGAGAGGTGTAACTAGCACTAGCAGTTGGCTCTGCCCGTCGTTGCCAGAAGTCTAATAGTGCAGGCGCCGGTGCTTTCCAAAGCTTGCACAACAGATACAGCTTGTTCTGATGGGTTGTGAGTACCATGTGTGGACCATGCAGGTGCTCAAGCACAGATTGACCCCAAATTGCAGGCTGTGCTAAGCACGGTCGCCGGTGATGCCGCTCAACAGGCAAGTAATCAGCATACTTGATGACAACTTGTAAAGTCATGTGTACATACAGGACCTGCCAGCATCATGCTTTCAGCGGGATGGACAGTTACGCCAGAAATACGCTTCACATACAGATGTGTACTTGAGACTCCCACCGCCCAGCATATACAACAGCTGTGTCTGTCAGCGCGCAGCTTTCTGGCGGCTCCTGTCGCGGCCAGCAGCAGTGATTTGTTGGCGCGGTCAGGTGCAGCGGCTAGGATATGCCATGGACGCCAAATGCACCAGTGCTCGCCGCTTATGCATGCTGCACACTGCTGGTACACCACGCAGGTTCTAAGGAGTAATGGCGATCGTGGGGCTGCCAACCTTGCTGCTGCACAAGCAGCCCAGGCAGCACAGAAAGCTGCTGAAGATGCAGTAAAGGCTGGCCAGTCACAGACTGCTGCTCTGGACGCTGCCAGAAAAGCAGGACAGCAAGCAGCTACCCAGGTGACACAATCAAGCATCATAACCTGACGTCTGCATATGTTCTAGAAGGTGGCAAGGGCCATCATCACACAGATGCATATGTGCTCCATGCATTATGCCCACTGTATCTGTTGTGTGGTCACCACTGCTGTGATTCACTCATGACGCGGTGCTTGAATGATCATACATAGCCCAAAAAACTTCGGAAGAATCAGACAGCCATGCCATACTGTCGAAGATGCCATCTGCACAAGCATTTTGCCTGTACTATCAACACACCAGCTGTATTGTGTATATACTTAAATGAGACTGGTGACGATTTTTGCAAAAAATTGTTGCAGGCCGCTTCCAATGTTCCTGCTCTCCAGAAGCAAACCAACCCTTCAGGTGTCACTGGCATCAACCCTCAGGTGCAGAATGCTGTCAGCACTGCGGCACAGAAAGCAGCTGAGGAGGTTGTGAAGCAGAATGGCACCAAGGAGCAGGCCAATGCCGCTGCTCAGAGGGCCGCTGCTGCTGCTGTTGCTGCTGCCAACAAGCTGCAGAAAGAGAACCCTAATGCCACACCTGCTGACCTGGCAAGGGCTGCAAATGATGCTGCGGCACCTGTCGTTGCTTCAGTTGCAAAAGATGTGAGTAAGCAATTATGTATGTTCTCAACACCATATACCACATACCGCATACAGCTCTGCTCAAAGCTCTGGTGCCAAGATGCACTACAGACTTCATGATCAGTCAGATTCAGACAATTTGTTGCAGCTTGTCGCCTATTATCTGTCATGATCATACATGCCATAGCCTTGTTGGGGATCCCTCATGTAGATGTTCCTCTTGACTATCCAGCCTAGCCTATAACCCATAACTCACTGCTTCCCTGTTTTGATGCCTTATACCTTATCTGTCAGTGTCAACGCTGTTGACTCATGTGTTCATCTTGTGTGCATTTTATCCCCCCAGGTGGACGCTGTTGCCCCCAGGTCTGCACCAGCCACAGAGGCAGGTCCCAACGCTGCAGCAGCAGCAGCTGCTGCTGATGAGCCAGCTACAGTAGACGCCACAACAGGCCCCAGCGCTGCTGCTGTTGCTGCTGCTGTGAGCCAGGCTGAGGGGCCTGAGGGTCTTCCTCCTCTGGCTAATGTGACTGATGCAACTACAGCAGAGAACCTGCCCAAGCAAGCCAACGGCACAGGTGGGTCTGTAGGACAGTAGCTTTACCAATGGATCTTTGCCGTGGTATTTTGAAAGAAGGCAGTGCAGCACATTCTGTGGCGGTTGTAATTGTTATCGTATCCTTACCTTGCTGTTTACTCATATCAGAGTTTGTCAGACTATGAGTCAGAGTGCGTCAAAACCAGTAGCAGTACAACCATGGTCAGATATCATTCAACTTTGTTGAAGTGCAATGAGTGTCTCATACTCGCTGCTGCTGCTATTGCTGCTGCCATGCAGAGGCCACAAACGGCACTGCTGCTGCTGCTCCAGGTGATCTGCCAGCTGAGGTCCCTGCTGCCAATGTCACTGCCGATAACGCCACTGCTGCTGCACCAGCACCAGCAACTGCTCCACCTACCAGTGCAGCTAGCAGCATTGCTGCCGGTATTGTCAGCATGGCTGCTGCTGCCATTGCCGCTGTCATGCTTTGAGGGTTCATGACCGGATGACCAGGTGGTCAGCTGACAGTGCGACCCATACATATATGAGCCACCTGGGTCAGCACATGCACAGCATTGAATCTCACAAATGACCACACTTGATGTACAGGCTGTATAGGGTGTGTGCTGTGTATATGTTCACCCATCAATTGTGCAGGTTGTATAGATGTATATCTACTGTGCACAGGCTGTACAGGGTGTCACAGTTGTACATCTATGTGCATAGATTACTTATGGTGCTATACAGTTGTGTACAGGTCAGCTTGTACATGCTTTGCTGATGCCTGTACATATCGGATATGAGATCATGCGTGTACATACAAGCTGCACAGGTCACCAGTGGCTGGTATGGTGCTCATGGGCTTGCAAAACCCAGGGGGTTCCTTGCAATCATTGCTGCAACCTGTGTGAATTTTGAACTTTTCACGAGGTTGTGGCCACTGTAGGAGTTTCAGTGTCTTGCATATGCAGCTGAGGAAGTATCAGCTTCGTATGGCAGAGAATTGCTGGCTGATTTTCATGTTGCCAGCCTGGGTGATCCAATCAACGGCACTATCAATGATGCTGAATGTGGTTGAACTGACACCGATGATCTCAAAGAGCAGCAGCTGATGATCATCTATGATAGGTTTGTGTCTTTGTTGATGAATGCACAGCACTGAGAGTATGTGCTGGTGTTTGTGACAGTTGAAATCAAGTGTCGTCACGATCTTACGGTAAGATAAAGTGAGCATTGGTCTTTGAATGCCGCTGAACTCGTAAGCATATCATATATGAAAAATTTTAGCCATGCAACATACAAGATGCCTATATGTATACCTAAAAGGCCCGGGCCTGCCAGCCTGGTAAGTTACCTGCATTTGCACGTACATGAACCTGCCTTCAAGAGCTGAACCATCATACAGTATGCCAGGCGGAACCGTGGGTCCCGCCTGGCATACTGTATGAACGAACTGTGCCACTGATTGTTCAGCTGGGTGAATCAGGCCATGTAAACACTCAACCGTGCAACAAGCAAGATGCCTGCTACAGCTGATTGATATGCACTGGGCCATGTGCGTATTGAACTAAGGAGAAAGTAGCTACGATGCATATGCTCCTTGTGCCAGGGGGATACAAAACATTACAAGATAATCAGCCACAACCTTCTGACTATATACGAGTCAACTGTCAATTGCTTCCCGAGTCCGTACTGTATCTGCAGTAGTCATGTTGCTGCTTACAGCACGAATGCAGCACTACAAAACAACAGTCCGAAAGAGTCCGAATACAACACTCCACTACTGCATAGGGTACCCAATAATGAAAGGACATATGCAAGTACTGAACACAACAATACTAAGAAAACAGTTTCAAAGCTTTTGTATACACAAGCCAACATGAAAGCCTAGCAAGCAACAGGCCAACTGTTTGCAGTTTGATGCGATACCTTTGCAGGTAAGAAGGCGCACAAGAAGATGGGCGATGGTCTCCCTCTTGTATACCTTTCAAATGTCTTCGAGCGAGGCGTCCTTGCTCACATCCAGGATTGTACTAAGAAGGCACACAACAAAGTACATGTCAAACACGGCTATCATGCATGCGCCCCTCACCGGGGCCCCGTCGTGTGACACATGTGTGTTGGTCAAAACATGCGTGGATGAAAACACCAGGCAAGTGCCATGACTTGCTGATGATGCATCAGGTCAGATTATCAAGACTACAACAAGAACAAGGCTTACAGCAGCACTCCAAGATCACAAGTTGATGATACAATACCACACACACACGGCAAAAGTGGAGTGGGTCCAGATTCCAGATGACTAAGAGTCTCACAGTAACAGCACACAAATGCAGCTCAGAAAGAGAAGGGAAAAAAGTGTCGGCACAGGTCAAGCAACCAGGCATACATGATACCACACCAGCATGTCATTGTCTGCCTTATGCTGCTGGCTGTACTGTGCCATTGCAGGCTTCGAAAGCAAGAAACCTTCTTGATATTAGAGCGGCGATTTGGAGTGTCATCCACCGTGTCAGCCAAGAAGCTGCGCTGCTATACTGTGAAAAGGGGTAATAGCATATCCTCATACATACTGGTGCTCAAAAGGCAGCTTCTGCGGCTGCTCTACACAGTGTGAAGTGATTAGTAAAAGAGATGACAGGTAAACATCTTAACGTGACATCACTGCCGATTCTGTCTGAGCACGACCATCAGCCAACAATCGAGATTAGGTGACAAACATACAGGCATATGCAGTGTGAACAAACGCCACTGCAACAGCAGCTGCACCCCTCGCAACGCAAGGCACAAACACACACACACAGCTCGCACATCACATGTACGTCAAGAGCACTGACCTGTTCAAGTATATGTAACCCACACGATGACAAGTAGAGCAACCACACCATTGCTGGACTATCAAGCAGTGCCGCCACTACCGACCTCATGCTAATCAAGTAATAGTAGAATGACAACGGGTGATGCTCAAGTCACCCTTATGCACTTCACAACAAGCAGCAGTTGCAACTGCATGCATCACACATGGCAGCCCTGGGCAAGGTGATGCTTTCTAAAAAAGGTTGCACAACCCACATGATCAGGAGCAGCACACAGAGCAAGTGCGCATCCTTGTATGCAGCCCAAGCAATTGTCAATGCACATCGCCATCATCAGAACACATCTGCTTCCACTCCCACAGACAGAAGTAAAAGATTAACAACAGGGCAATCGGCATGATCGTCGCTGTGCATGCGACGACCAGAGAGCCTGAAAGAGAGAGCGGAAGAGAGAAAAGGGCTATCACACTCAGAGGTGAACCAAAACATTGGCCAGCTCACAGTACGCACCACCACATGATCTCACATGCTTGGCGCGATGCTTGACATGCTGTTGTTATGCCTCTGTGCACATGTTAACACGGTGCAGACAATGTGAACCTTCCAGCTGGGAGGCAATACACAACACGTGCTGACACAGTTATGCAGTGTAGCTGTGGCATACCAACAAAGTGTTGAGATGTGCCAAGATTGAGGTCTTAGATGACTAAAACACCCAAAGCACTCAAAGCCATATGCAGCAGACACGCGATAGTCTCGCACCCCATATAGATGGCCTCAGCAACCTGTGCGGCATGCAGAAAAGTTGCAGAGCATTTTGCAGACACGCAGCACAGATGTGACGTACAGCAACCCACAATCAGGCTTATCAAGCCTGACACTTCGTCGCCTTGCACAGGTAGCAGGCCCACAGCTGCAGCGGGTCAACAAAGATCAACGGTCAGCAGCAGATCGCCAACCACTAGAGTAGAGCTTGAACAAAGAAAGAACAGTCAAATGCATTTCAGAGAGCAGCCTTGCAGTCTGGAAATACAGCATTGCAACCCAGTATCCCCATAGGTGTGGACACTCCCGATTACTGTCAAGTATCAATCTGAGATGACTGATCAA
Organism: Coelastrella sp. M60; assembly: GCA_001630525.1. Taxonomy (NCBI): domain Eukaryota; kingdom Viridiplantae; phylum Chlorophyta; class Chlorophyceae; order Sphaeropleales; family Scenedesmaceae; genus Coelastrella; species Coelastrella sp. M60. Next base: position 7,286 of record LWCB01012114.1, read on the forward strand.
TAGCTGCAAGCTGCCACCAGATGCTGTCTGCCTGTTCCCGGGTAAACATAGCTGCCATGTCGGCAAGCACCAACCGCTCAGCAACACACCAAACAAGCAGCAGCAACACCTGACGGCAACTTCCACCTTGCATCACATGACCCTGTACCAATGCACCGAGGAACGATGCCCAATGCGACCAGCCAATGTGCAACCTATCCTGTTGAGCAAGACTGCATCCGCTGCTCTCTAGCAATGCACATCTATGCATGCAACAGTACTTGTTGACAGCATCTTTGCAGATGAGCACACAAACGCAGACAAGCATCAATGCCGTGACAGCTTCAACTTCAACCAATGCTCCATCTACTGCTGCATCCAATTGGAACCGGTTGAAGTTTACATCCTACACAAACCCCACAGCTACACAAACCCCATAGCATCTTTGCGAATGGGCATATAATTGCAGATTTGCATCAATGCCATAAGAGCTTCAACTCCAATTACTACACCATCTACTGCTGCATCCAATTAGAACTGAGACGGAGTTTGCCTGGTACGCCAATGCAGCAAGCAAACCCCAGAGAAGAACCAAAAGAGACTGCAGGTCCTCAAGCAAAGAAAGAACGCAACCAGTGCGGATGCACATGCATACAGATAGCAACGGATGTCTGAGCAAAAGACCGATCATCAACGAAACAGCAAATGACGTGATGCTCAGCAGGCACCTCAGGGTTCTGGGGCAACCCATCACAGCACCACAAAGAGAGCTGCCTGTTCCCGCATCATGTACAGCAGTATCCGCTGCTGATAGAGCTGCATAATGTGCAGTTGGTACCTTACTGCTACGCGCCTAATCATCCGATGCCGCTGCCGTTGTCAACCCCTTGACTGCAGATGCAAGTCTGCCCGCTGCTGCATCCATCATGTAATTCTGCATGTCTGCTGGCAGCTGCATCAACTGAGGGGGGTGCGGAGTACCCTCAGCAATTCTCTCCATCTCCACACTGCCAAGGCGCTGTGTCTGCAGCATGAGTTCTGCCCCTCTGGTCCTTACTCCACCAGCTGCGTTGCTGGCATCATTGAACAGCGCCACTAGCCCACGGTGCCCAGTGGTTGTCTGCTTGGGGCTGCTTCGTCCAATACCGCCAGTTGCTGATAACAGCATGCCACCAGCAAAGCTGAACCTATCTGCTGCTGCAGACACCGTCCCTGTTGCTGCCAACCCCTTATCCTCATCTTCTGGACCAGCTGCTTGGGATAGTCCAGCAGCTTCAGCGGCTGCTGAAGTGCCTGAGGACCTGCAGCCATATTTGCTGCAGGTCACAGCCCTTCTTGCAGGTAGCTCACGAGTAGCACGACGTGTTGCAGGGCCATGAGTAGCTGCGACGGGTGCACCAACCGGCGTTGTAGTGGCTCCTGCATTAGCAGGCTGGAAGCTCGACCCACCAGCCAGACCAGCCATAAGTGAAGCAGCACCAGCAGCTGCTGGTCCAACCTTAACTGCTACATGCTCACCGGCTCCAGGTGACATGGGAGCCAGAGAGACACGCTGTGGTGTAGGTAAAGAACGATCATTGAATGCTGACTGCTGCAGCTGCTGATTACTGCTGCTTGGATCACTGGGATTAGCCCGACTAGAGGAACCTGCTGCTGTAACAGAACCAAGTAGCAACAGTGCTGGAGGCTGCTGTTGTTGCCTCCGCTGCTGCAGCTGCTGGTGGCCTGCTGCAGCAGCAGCACGTGTAGTAACCCTGTCCACACGGGGCAGTTGCTGCATTGGAAGCCTGGCAGCTGCTGCTGGCACCACCCCAACGACAACAGTGCCGTCTGCAGGTGCAAGTAAATTGTCACCCGCTGCTGCTATTCCTGCTGGCAACCTGGCACCCCTGAAGCCTGCAGCAGCACGCTGGCCAGCAATTGGATTCACAGCTGCCCTGCTGCCAGAACTGTTGGCCACACCGCGAAGGATGACATCAAGCTGCTTGATCGGCCCACGCTGCTTGACAATCATCTGCAGGTGGCTGTAGGCTGGCTGTTGCAGAGGGTTTGTGCCGATGTAACTATAGCTGTGCACCCACAAGTTGCGCAACTGTTCTGCCGGAAGTTCCTCCTGCGGTGAAAAGAAGGATGTGACAGTTAATCACATATCTCTGACCGCTGGATTGCAATGCAAGCAAGCAGGTGAGCACAGACACGAAGAAGGCAGCAACTTCTGCTTGGTAACAGAGCGCTGAAGGGAGAGTGAATGCTGCCAATGAGACCACTATGCACGCAGGCCATACCTGTGTCCTACGAAGCAGCTCTTGTGGCTGCTGGAGATCTTCTGGCAAGTAGAGGCTGTGTTCCTGCAAGACTGCTGGCCAGGGGCAGAAGCGGAACACCTCCAATGACAGCGATAGCGCTGCTGTTGCCAAAAGTGTGGGTGTGATGGCGCTCAAGCTGCTGTCAAGGATGGACAGATGCAGTAGGAAGCTGGCCAGCATGTACACGTAAACATGCTCCTGTCTGACAACAGCTGCCTCATACAGACGGTACCACAGGTACCTCAGACGCTGCTTTGCATTCGGGTGGTCCCTGTGTTTCTGTTGCACAAGACGTTCCAAGCGGTTGCACGTTGTCCGGACCTCTGCTTCAGTACAAGCACCGTCCGTTACTTCAGCCCAGTGCTTGTAAGGCAGCTTTGCACGCTCACGTTCTGCTAGCTTTGTGCTGTGCTTCAGCGCTGTACGAAGGGTTGAGATAGCCAGCATCTGAAATTTGCTCAGTGCCTGAACGGGGACAGCTGCTAGATAATGATCTAGATACTGAGCCCCCCTATAAACAACCGTTGATTCCAGCTGCCAGTCCCATGCCACCTGCATAGGCAACGGATGATGCTCAGCAGTAGGTCAGCCGGACCAGGCATCAAAAACGCAGGAAGCTGCTGCCACGAGTACAGCATCACAAGGTCTGTGGGCATTATGAAGTGCACGAAGGATGATACGCGGTAAGCCCAATCACTTTGTACGCCCCATATGGAGGTCATTCTGACTCTGGCTGGCGATCGAAGAGGGAAATTTAGTTGCGTTCAAGCACGGGCGGGTAACAATGGCAGGAGAACACTGGTGTGGTCAGAATATATCAAAAGCACGTATATTGCAATCTGCTGTCTCGAATAGGCTACGACCACGGACCAGGGAACGGGCCGGGGAGGAGGCCTTGGATAACAACAGTCATCCAGCGCGCAGATGCATACATATGAGCTAGTACAACATATACATTCCTACCTCAATAAGCCACTCCACAGCGATCTGCCTGTGCTCAGGAAGAACCAACTTTTGAACCTGGTGCCCTTTGTAGACATCAGGATGGGCAGCTGCTTCATTTTCGTGCTGATGTATGAGGTTTAGGACTTTTTGTACAGCCAGTTTCTTCCCGCTGATGAGTTTGGCTATTCTGTGCTTATGCTGGGTAAACAGGCGCTAGCAAGCTTTCACAGAGGCAGCCCGGCTGATAGTAGCAAACTCATGTGATACAGATGCTGCTCTTACGGCTTCTTGAGGGGGCAGATGGCTCAGAACAATGCACCACAGCTCAGGGGGGAGACTCCGTTTGCTCTGCCTCCGAGCGCGAGTTTCCATCGGGCTCCCCTACTTGCTCCGCATAACTCGTCTCATCTTTATCATCAAGTCTTGATACTTCACTTCAG
>LWCB01012130.1:0-19816 GCA_001630525.1 Coelastrella sp. M60
TGACGCGACCGATTATGTGTATGATCGATTTATGTGCATCTGCAGTCATATGTTGCGGCATCGTTCAAAGCATTCAGCGAGCTTTGGTGGTTTTGTCAGTTGAAGGCCGATTGATGGTCACCCAAGCAGTTATAGCCCAGGCGAGCACCCATTGATGGTGCTCTTGTCTTTGCCCTGCTTGTAAGGATATACTGCAACATGTAACACTATTATCCAGCAACATGTAGTCAGTTCTTGCAAGTGATCGACCCAGGTGATTAGCTGCAGCCCTGCAAGTCGATGACTGCCCAGCATTAGGCAGTTGGGTGATGCCTACATGGCAAACAAGAGCCAACATATCGTACAGCGATGAGCTGCAGCATCGCACAGCTATGTATCGGAGATATGCCAATCTGTCCACGATCAGCAAGGCCGAGCCACGCAACGTCCCCGAGCATCAGTAACAGCAAGACAAGAGCATGTGACTGTGCATGCTTACTACAGTCAGTTTCACCTTTATTCAAGCCCACGCTTGCTTGTTCTACAGTCACATCATTGCGTTCATGCTTATTTCAGCCATGCATACACACGGTTGCACCCAATCTGCCAGTGAGCTTATCTGCTACGTCACATGAAATGTGCACAACAGAGCTGTATATGATGCAATGTAGGAGATGGCATTCATCATTACCAGCTCTGTACCCCTCACTAGATGCCAGGGGCAACAACCATGCAGAATTGTGTCAACATGCACTTAAGACGTCATGCAGATCTGCCTGCAAGAGACCCTCTGCTGCGCAGATGCATCAAGGCCGTAGAAGACAAAAACAGGCTTTATGCCAAGATCCCACCAAATTCTCACGATCACCCTATCACACGCAGATTGCACTTGTGTCAGCCAAACCCAGCATTCCTCTCTACTGCTATGGTATAAACTTGCAAAAAAGGCCCAGTAAAGAGCATGTACCTCCAGCCACTCCCAGAAAACCATCACACATAGGAAAAAGAGCACACACATACCCCCTTTTAAATCTCTGCGACTGTTCACTGTGCACTCTGTACATCAGGTGCAATGCAAAGCAAGGTATATCGACATCTGAGGCAGCGACCAGGAGCACCAAAGCTGCTGCAAGGCCTGACGCGCCTGACAGTCGATACAAGATTTGCAGGGCTAAGGCTCAGCTTCTATGCTGCCTGCTCGCTGTTGAACCTCCACCAGTTGTAGCAGTGCCAGGCTGTGGCACCACCACAGCAATCAGCATGACTTCCCGCCCATCCCACACAACCTGCAACTGCTGACACACCTGCGGCTTCGGCACAATGAGATACACAGCTCGAGGTCCCAAGCTTTGCTCCCTGAGAGCTGGCAGCTTCACCATACCTGCCCTGTCCTTGCCAGTCAGGTACTTAATGAACTGCTGCAACTGCTGAGTGTCCGCATCTGGGTTCTGAGGCAGCAGCAATCGTATCGACCGCTGTGCTGGCATTGCCTGCATGTACTGCTCGACTGCATCAGGGACACAGATTCTAAAGTTGACAAGCAGCTGCTCTGGCCAGTGTTGTGGCTCAGGCGCCAAGCCAACCATGCTGGGATGTCCAGGAGCACTACTGGCTAAACACACAACGCCGCACATCCTCACTGACTGCTTGACTATAGCACCCTGCCACAGGATGCGTCCAGGACCTGTAGCAGCAGGGGAGCGTGACCCTACTGCTCCTGCTGGTGGCCGGAGGGGTTTCAAGGGTGGCTTGTGCCCTGGATGACCTTGATGCTGCTGTTGTGGTGGCTGCCGGTGCTGAAGTGACATATCATGCACATGACCAGTGTGATAGGCAGCTGCTTGACCCGGTGGCATAGCAGGTGGTGGTGCTGCGGCCCCGCCATGTTGTTGTGGCGTAGAGCCTGGTGACACTGTGTGCCAACCACTGCTGCCCGCTGCACCAGGAGAAGCCCCAAGACCCAGGGCAGCTTGACCAGGCCCGAGAGGAGGTGGACCGGGTGGTGGTGTGGGGCCTGGTATACCTGAAGCAGTTGAACCTCTGCTATTCCATGCAGGCTGCTGCTGCATGGATGTTAGAGCTGGACCCCACCTGCTCACATGGGCTTCTCTGCTGCTGATGCTGCTGCCACCATTGTGAATTGGCGTCTGCTGCCGATCACTGGGGCTGCCGCTCCAGCCTCCTGCAGGAGATGATCTGAGCCGTGAGCCAGAGGTAGCTGCTGCTGCCGCTGCATCAGCATGTCCTGGAAGTCCATGCTGAGGCTGCTGGAGATGTCCTTGAGGCAAAGCAGGAGATGGAGGTCTGCCCAATGACCCTGCTGAGGCAACACGCTCCAGATGGTGATGGTGCTGCTGCTGTTGGACCCAGGGTGGTGGAGGCCCTGGAGGCAATGGAGGCATCATATGCTGCTGCTGAACTGCTGGGAGGGACTGCTGCCTGGTAGCCGTTGCTGCAGTGTTCCAATCAGCTGTAGATGCTGGCGGGGGAGGTTCAGGTGGCAGCGGGGGCAGTGACTCTTGATCATCTGCTGCTGCTGTCTTATTGTATGGTTGTGGGTGTTTGGTAAGCAGATACCTCACCACATTGGCTGCATGTAATCCTGAAGGCGTCTGTAACAGTGTGCCAGGCTCTGCAGGATTATTGACCCTGGTGGAATACCATCATGAGCACAAGCACAGGTCAGCAGGATGTGCATCGACACAGCAGACATCATACATTGAGCCCTGATCTGGTGATTGTCCCTCTAAGACCAGGCAACAGGCGTGGGAAAGGGAAACTGACACTTGCAGGAGTGGGGCACGACTGAAGACAGAATTTTCATGCCCGATGACAGTTGCGACTGACTCATGCACAAACCTATCGACTACATGACCTGGGCATGATACAGAGCATGCCCACCAAGCATAGTATCAGGCACGCAGTACCACAATGCACCTGTTCGTCCTGAACAAACACTTATGCCTAGTCAACCACAGACAAGCGGCAATCCTGCTACAGTCTGGCTACATTCACCACAATCAAATGCCACGATGCAGCGTCTCGTCACTTGACTGTTGTATACTATGCCTACCTATGTACATGGTTGAGCTGGAACCCTGCAGTCCTAAGGTCCTCTGTTATGCTTTCAGCATCCCCCACAGCATCCTTGGTGGCCCAAACAAACTTGGACGGCTCAGCGGCTGCTGCTTGCTTCTGCCTGCTACTGGGCGAGCTGTCAGCGAACAGCAGAACCAGAGGGGGCAGCTGGGCACCAAAGCGGCGCGTCCCGTGATGCTTCAGGTACGCCTTTGCCGCATCACTGTAATCAGTCACAGCATGATAGGGGGCGGGGGTAAGCATTAAGAAACTGCCAGATCAAGAGGCTTCTGATGCAAATGACTTAGGCTTGCCTAGGTCCCCACATGTACAGACATGCGTGCGCTGCACATGGTACAAAGCGGGTGTGCAGTTGCTGACAGAGAATGACCAACAAAAACATATGATCCTGACTTTGTGGGCACAAAGCTGCTACTGGATTTTACGCATCATTGCATTGTGTTCAATCTTGTCATTGAAAATACTCACACAACTGTCTTATAGGTGCAGCAAGCACTGGCATACTTGCTGCTTCCATGCTGCTGCTGCATTATCCAAGCTTCCTCGGCATTCAAACCAGTGCGCAGCTTGTCTATAGTGACATTCTGCGGCAGGTTGAATACCAGTAGGCACGACTCTGCACGACAGATCGGCCCTGGAGGTTGTGGGAAGCCAGGGGGTGACCTCAAGGTGTGAGCCTGGTGTTCCTGATGCTGCTGCTGCTGCTGCTGTCCTGGCCATTGGGATGGTTCTGTACAACACAGCCAATGCAACTAGCTGATCAGCACTCGTGATGCATGTTTAAGCACAGCATGATCATTTGCACATAGTTCTACAATGAGCAAAGCTACATGCAGCAGCTATGGCATGAGGGCACAGGAGAGCAGTCCACAAACAGCTGACACTGAGCCATCAATGCTGCATATTTCACAGAGTACACACCAGCTGCAGTACCTCCTGCCGACTTGCCATGCAGACTACTGCGTTCCCTTTTGGCACTGCCGGGGGTTGGAAGTGTCCTGCACACATGAACCGCAACACAGATGGGGCAATAAACTGCTGCCAGCTGCGGTATATGGCGGGAGCAAGACTATTTGTATAGCATGCAGGCAAGAAGCATCCACCAGCTGGCGCACAATGCAAAATGCTACGATGAGGTGAAGAAGCTAGGCAACGCATTGCAAGTGCTGTCTTCATTGAACAACTGCCGGAGCGAAGCACACTAGACAAGCATACAATCTCTAGTCCTCAATATATATGGCTAATAGCAGCAGTTGCTAACACCGTACCTGCTCAGGGGCTCCATGCCATTGACAACACCAACACCATTGGGTGGCGGCGCCTTGTGCCGCATGTTTGGCAGGCTTGCAGCACTTGGCAACCGCGGGTGCTTGGCTACACCCGGTGCGTCAAGCTTGGGCTTGGCTGCTGCTAGCTGTGCATGTGCGGGAAGCAACTGCAAGGTAGTCTCCAGTAAAGCCCGCACCTCTGGGTGAGCTGCAGCACACAACACGGTGAAAGATCCTTTCACAGTGAAAGATAACAACTCCAGCTGCTGTCTGACATGAAGAACACAGTACCAACAGAGGTCAAGGTAGACCAGTAAATGCAATGCAGGAGCTCTGGAATATCAAAGGCGGTGGTGTGGGTGCGCTGTGACTCTTGCATGCTCTGATCCCTACAGTTGAGCCCAGCACAGCCAGATGTCGCAAGCTCATATTCGCTGTATGTACCTGTTGCCCTGCTTTTCGCCTGCTGCATGACCCATGCTTGCAACTCCTGTGAGGCGTCCAGCACAGCCTTCAGACAGCAACACCTCGGCAGGACATTGCTGTTGCCATTCCTGTCAACTGCTGCAGCTGTCCCTGGCAATACATCATTCAACGGCGTTGTCTCCCTTGAGGGTGTGTGTGGCTTCAGCACATACTCCTTCAACCACAGCCGGACGCCCTGCTGCAGCTGCTCATTGCCAGCATTGCCACTGCTTCTATTGGCATCAGCCAGTCCGTTGCAGCAGTAGGTCATGGTTGCAACAGGGTGGAGCTGCAGGGCCTTGCGGAGAACTTTCTTAAGGAAGTGTATGCTGGCAACTGTGCCGCCAGAAGCTGTGACTTCACCCTCCTCTTCTGGCTCACTGGGCTCTTCCATTGCTGCAGCTGCTGCTGGCAACAACCTGAGAATAACAAGACACAGCATATCACATTACTATGAATGTTCTGATGCGGGAAACATTATAAGCAAGTCAGCACCCCACTGCAGGTCTCTGTGCGCAAATTGCCCATTGAAGCTATTTTCACATTTGCTTGACACGGATATGTGATACCATTGATGCCAGACTGCTCACTCTATACCCCTGATATGGGGGCAATTCTTGCACCTGGGGACCCTGTACCCACATGCTGACCTTGGCCTGCTGCAGCGTGATGCAATGAGCGCCAGCAGTGTTATGATGCAACTGCACTCTGTAATCTAAGGACACATCTGGAAACTCCACCTGCACAAACATGGCTCGGTGACAGACATTCACCTGAGCAAGTACTCCAGCACATGCTTGACTGCACCCTCGCCTGATGGTCCACAACGCTGAGCAGCTTGCAGCACAGATGGCAGGCCGTTCAAGGCGTCCTGTCTAGTACTTTCTTCAATGTGTTTCAACAGCGAACCATCTGAATTTTGTTGTTTTATGTGCAGGCCGGTCAGAGCCACGGCAGCCAACTCCACATGCTCTGGATACTGATCAATGAACCTCGGTATCAGGCGCGCAGCCAGCCGTCTGCCGGCCGTATCACCTGCGTTTTTACCAACAGCGATGTGTTGTCAACCAGACACGTGCAGGAAAAGTTGCGACAACAACACGTGCTGACAGCACATTCAGTGCATCACCTTCAGCTGCCCTCAGAACAGCCTGAAAGGACCCAGGTTCGGAGACCTTGCCATCACTTGCGGCAAGAAGAGCTTGGTAGTTCACAAAAACATCTCTGATGCAAGCTCTGGCCTTCTCTTCATTGGGTGTGCCAAGCTGTTTGGTGGTCTCTAGCGCAGGCTTCTTGGCAGCGGGCGAGTCCTGTGGCCCTAACCCAACAGTACGCTTTCGCTTGAGACCGTCATCAATCATCAGCACTCTGCCTACCAGCATCAACCATCACAACTTTCTGTGAAGATCTCTGTGTTACCAAGACTGAGCATGAATCATGCAGGCAGCACTTGAACGATCATTTCCCAAAAACATCCACCCATTTTTCATTGCACGTATCAAAGATACCGTATGCAATGCACCAACTGGGCTTGCACAATGGCTCTTTGCTCCATGTTTCACTTCTTCATGTAATACGGAGTGATATGGATCAGGACGTTGCAAGGGCTCTGAAATTTTCTGTTTACCCCCGCATTGAGGCTTGACGTGACAGCTCTGTAACTGGCAGGTGACGATTGGATTGAACAACTACAGCATGGCGACGGGCCACCTGCGAATGGCCTCATAGCATGTGCAAGTAACTGGCTCTTGGCTAGGTTGAACACCTCGTGCCCAAGCTCTCTGAATACGACAATGGTAGTGAATTGTTCGAGTCGTTGTCCGTATGGCTGGACGTGCTACATCCTTTAGAAAGCTGCTAAGCTAACAACACTTACGCCAGCCAGTACCGAGTCCCTGGCAGATGCTGCAGACCAGCGGCAGCATGCCCACCAGTGGTTGATCAGCAGCACGTAGTGACCATGGAGCTGCAAGCTCGCATGCTGGTGAGGCTTCTTCATGTGCACGGCAGCATCATTGATTACGCTGCAACCTCAATCAAGTAGCTGTGTGCTCTACAGGAGGCTGTCAAGCACCTGATTTCGTCAGCTGAGCCCATAGAGCATGCGACAGCAGCTGCTTTCAGGGAGTTCATTCCTCAGGCCAGTCCAACAGACAAGGTACGTACACAGCATTTGACTACAACAGCAGGATGCCCAACACAGCCGTATCCCAGGTGCTCACCAGCACCAATCCGACTGTTCTGCAGCTTGGGCGCACAGCTGATCAAGCAACCAAGGCTGCAGCCCTCTCAATATTCAGGCGGCTTGTGTTGGACTACGCTCAAGAGGCCATACACAAGGCGCAATCGCCATTGCAGTATAAAGCTGGGAAGACCGTGGAACCGGTCCTGCAGCGGTTGCTGTCTGCTGCACTATGGTGCAACAGCCAAGAACTCATTGAAGCAGGTTTGTCCTCAGAGACCTGCCTTCAGCCAGTGCAACTTCCTTGTTAGCAGCAGGAAAGAGAGCAGCAGGGTTGATCGTCATTTTGTTGTACTAAGCGTTTGCTACACTGTCACTTCAATATGCAGCAGAAAAAATCAGACAGCAACAGCAGTCAGCAATATAGTACAGCACCATTCACCCCGAGTGCACTATGACACCTAATGCTGATACATATCCTGGCATGCAGCTTCATTCCTGTCAATTGTGGACGATCTGCAAGAGATATGCACGGTTGAGCACTGCATGGACATCATCAGCTGGCTGGAGGACAACATAGCAGTATTAGCCTCCCCACAGATCGCAGATGCGCCCTTTGGCGTCAACTCAGTGAGTAGTGCCTGATACCAGAACCAGCATACTATTGGTCTGAACAGAATACTATTAGCGTTAGTAGCTGCAAAACGAGGTGTAACAAATGGGTACTGCAGCTGCCTAAGCCAAGGTGCAGCTGTCATTGGAGTTGCATTGCATTACAACTTCCAGCTGATTCTTTCATGTCTTCTGCATGTGCCATGGACCTGTAACATACATAGTGATGACCTTGACTCTTTTTTTGTACATGTTGTGTTGTAGTTCACACGTGTCTGCAATGGTGTATTGAAGCGCTTGGGGAAGCATGAGGTGATCAGCAAAGCCCGCCTGCTGATGCTGATAGCCACCATCACACCTCTCTTTGATAGATCGGGACTTGGAATTACGGTGCGTGGTTGAAATGGGCTGCTGTTGGCAGCAAGCTTTAAACAAATTGCAGCAAGAGCCAACCAACTGTGCAGTGTACTGCAGTGTTCGTGCATGCAGGGTGAGGCAGCAGCTGTCGCAGCTTGCTTAGTTGCCAATGTTGCTTTGAACACGCCCATGTAGGATAGTAAGATAGCATGATGATACCATAGTGTTGTGCTGACCTCTGCAAAAGGGAAGGATGTGATGCACTGTTGTTACATCCCAGTGAACTAGTTGACTCCACTCTCTGCACCCGTATGCTTCCTGGTCGTACTGCAGGGTGCCTTTGCTCCTCCGGACCCCCCAACCCCAGAACAAGTGCCTGATAATGCTGTGGACAGCACTGGCAAGCCAGTAGACATCTTGTTGTACAAAAACTTCTGGAACCTTCAGAGCATACTGCAGAACCCACTCTCTGCTCTCACTTCATTGGATCAATGGGCCGCTTTCAAGAAAGAGCTCACTGTGGTTCTGGAAAGTTTTGCCAGGACTCCTGCCAAAGTCAACGCAGCTCGGCCAGCAGCAGCAGAGGCCCCGTCTGAAAAGGAGTCTAGAGATGAGGGGAATGCTACACAGTGTTATCTGAGCAGTTACAAATTGTTTGGGCTGCAGCTAACAGACTCAGCTTTCAGGCGAGACTTCCTTGTGCAGGCGAGTATCTCATCTGCCCACACGCTGAGTGCCGATACCTCAGCATAACAAATTGCCAACGTTTGCGTTCTTCTCCGCTCTGCAACCGTGGTGGATGCAGGCTTGCTGTTTGAAACATACAGGCTTATGCTCTGCTTTGCACAGCTGTGCAATGCTACTGTGTGATGCTTCAAAGCATCAGGCATACAAGCACACGGTTATGAACTGGTGCAGAAGTAGCTGACAGCAAGCTGACTTGAGTTGTTTCCATGCAGGTGCTTATCATGTTGCGGACTTTGCTGATTCCTGGCAAAGTGCCAACAGACACTCTGAAGCCCAAGCAGCGGATGGAGGCACTTGCGTTTGAGAAAGAGGTGTACAAGGTGTTAGAGTTAACACCCAGGAATGGCAAAGAATTTTGCAGGGCAGTCAAGGACGTGCTTGAACGAGAGACAACTTGGGTTGCATGGAAGAAAGGAGGTGCAGCATTTGGTGAGTTGCAACACATGTTATTGCCAACTGCAGGATGCTGCTTTGGCTTTGCTATCAGTATTGAGGTGACACTTTTGCTCAAGATTGCATTTATGCTTAGTCCAACCTGTAGAGCATCAATGAGTTGCTGACAATCAGATCACACCAACCTCTGCTCAAACAGCTCTATGGCTCACAAATATTCTGAAAGCTGAAGCCTATCTGTCGAACTTTGTGCCCTTGTACTTGTGCTGCTTAGTAATACCTGGCAAAGAGCAGGATGCTACTGAAGCTCCAGCTGGCAGCAAGAAGCCACAGCAGGCGCCTCAAACCTGTGTAGAATGGAGCAAGTCCCCAGAGGCTTCCCTTGCAGAAGCAGTAGCAAAGGCAAACACTGATTCAGCTAGGCAAGCAGCGAACCGGAAGAGAAAGTATGCAGGTATGAACTCTAGTGTGTGATGCTGTGCTTGCATGTTGTGCAAGTGTCAAGCGTCTGTTCCTCTCTAATCACTCCATTGGTCATGGCTGCAAAGTGTGAGGAAGGGGTTGTATTGACACAGTGTCACATGATTTTGGTGCAAAGGTCAGAAGCTGTTATGTTGTACAACACATATGGAATGCTTTGTGTGTGCTTCTATGTTTCTTATACATGCTGCTGTGTGCAGAGGGGTTGCAGCTGAAGCAGGAGGCGGATCATAGTGGCCGGCAGTATGACAATCAGGGGGAGCCTCCAGAGCATGCTGTGGGCAAGCGCAATACAATCGTAAGCAGTCTGGGTTGTGCTTGTGATGTGTAGCACCATTTGGGCAGTCAACTGATCTTCTCTGTGCTGCAGAGGTCATCCTAGAAGATTGCCGGTCCACACTCATATTGCCACGGCAGTATGCAGGGCACTACATGCTTGAACACCTGCTCATCATTTCATGGCGCTGTTGATGGTAAGCCTGCCTGTGAGCTGCTACATGTCTGTCGCTCTGATTGCTGCTCTCCTGGACATTGTTCCTGCCCTCGCAGCTCAAGTTGCTGGAGAACAATAGTGGTGTGATGTTCTGGGCACAAGCACGCATAGCGGACAGGTCACTGCTTGAGCAGCCCCTGCTCTCAGGCATGAAAGTGACAGAGCAGCCATACCCGACACCGGACGCTGTAGCGGCACAGGCAAGGCTGCACTCAGCATTGCATCGGCAGTGGCTGCTTTTGTACTGTCGTCTGGTGCCAGCACCTTGTCCAGCTGCCATAGTGCCAATTCATAGCGTGAATACCCAATCAAGTACTCATGCACTGCTGCTACCAACTGAGACTTGTTTTGAACATTGCTGCTTCTGTGATGGATTTCCTGCAAGCTTTGTGCTGCTTTTGCACCAGAACCTAGACAGTGTGATTAGCAGTTGCCATGTTTTATACATCCAGGCACTGCGGGAGATGGATCCTGACGTGGGAATAGAGCCAGCATACCGACGCATAGCTGAAGATGCAGTCTATCGCTGGAGGGTGGGCAGAATAGCAGCACACGGGTAGGGACTTTATCTGGGTTTCAGAGATGCTGTGCATTGTGCATTGTGCTATCGCGCTGTGAAAAAAGAAAACAGATGCTGTGTACCTGTAGGAGGTACCGCTTTGGCGATGCCATGCCATACCACCAGTTGCAGCACTCGTGAGCATCTACCCAATCACCATGAGACACTGGCCACCCTGGTGCTTGCGAAATGCAGATTGACTGACTGGGATGGGGTCGAGGCTCAGAAGGTGGAGGATGCAGTCAAGGAAGTTATGCCTGACAAGCTTCCTGCAAGCCTGAAAGCACAAATAGAGAAGGAGAAGGCAGAGAAGGCAGCTAAAACCGCATCCAGCAGGGGGACAGCATCGTCCAGGCCAGAGCAGCCAAGCAAGTCAGTTGCTGCAGTGTCGGCGCCAGCAGCTGCCTCAATGGTCGGCACAGAACCAGACATAGTGGCAGCTGGAGACGGTACAACAACTGAGAAGAGCAACCTGGCATCAGCGAATGGCGGTGAACAGCGTGCTGTTGCTGATGAAGCAGCGAAGGTTCCTGATGGGATGGAGCTGGATGATCCGAGCACGTGATCGCACTGCACCATGATTTGTTGATAATGCCCCATCTGCATTGCCCAATTGTAATGGGTGGTGCAGCCGACAATGTCGACGGTCCGGGACACATCAACACCAGGAGAATAAACTAAGGACCCACGTACGGGGCAGCTCACGCTTCCTACCGCCGACAAGGTTCTTTAAAGCAAGCGTCTGGAAATATTTTGTATAATTATCATACTGCCGTACGGGAAGTTGACAACATAACAATGCAGGTTGGTGTCCGTCTGGGTTTACACCCCGGCCGTTTGGCATCATGCAGACCAGTCAACTCGGTGATACCCACTGTTGAAGTTACACACTTAAACAGCATCAATCATACCAGCACTCCAGGCAACTGGACAGCCAGCCCGCATCTGCATTCGCCGATTCTCTGCTGCGGGTGAACATGTGCTGTATATAGTCTGTCCTTTTGACACAAGCTTAAAACACGGGTTGTACGAGGCGCTGCGGAGGAACACCATGATCCAGCACGCAGCAGAACCAGGCGGGCTTGCCGAGCGAAGCTTCTCTGCAGATTTGGGTCTGCCAGCGTTTCCATTGAATTTTGATCCTCAGGAGCTGCTGGCGGACGTTGACGCTGGCAGCGACCCACAGCTCAACCTGCAGGAGATGCTGGAGCTGGACCTCTTGGGCTCTCCCCGCACGCTCGAAGGGGTGCAAAATGATGTCATAGCGTCTGAACAGAATGGAAGCGTCGCACACGGGTCCAAGGTTATGATCCAGAATCCCAGCTCCCTGCCCGTTCCTAGCCAGCAGCAGGTTACCCCTGGCGTGTACGAGCTGTTCCAGCTGCAGCACGTAGTACCGAGTGATACTTACACCCAACCACTGCAATGGAACTTGCATACAATGCCGCAGCAGCAGGCAATGCAGCCTATCGCAGAGCTCCAGCAAGGCAGTCAGATGTTGCCCTCTGCTGTGTACCAACAGCTTGATCAGCAGCAGTTCTCCTTGGAGCAGCAGATAATGCAGCCCCAGCAGCAATACTTGGCTTCGGCACAGACACCACACCAGCAGGTCGTGTTTTTGGCACCCAATACCATGCAGCAACAGCAGCAGCAACAGCAGCAGCAGGCAGTGCTGCTGCAGCCACCACAGTCTGGCTACATGCTGAGTACCAGTGCCCCGCAGCAGGCAATGTATGCCACCACAAACCAGCAGTTTATGGCCGCTCAACCCCTGTTCGTTTCGCTGCCTCAGCTGCAGCCCCCAGCAGGTGCAGCAAACTTGTTTGCCATATCACCGTCATTTCCTGCAGCACCTGTCAGTGCTCCTGCAGATACAGCACATGCAGCTGGGTTGTCAAACTTTGAGGCCTTTGCTGAACAGCCGGTTGGCCTACGTATAGGGTCTGACAAGAGCTCTTATACAGGTGCTGGCTCCTTTGGTTCAGCTGATGGTACTGCTTTGCGCAAGAGCCGCAGCAAAGCAGCAGCAGTGCCAATGGTGGCTGGTACCGAGAAGCCAAAGGGCCCCTCCAGGCGATTCAGGTGTGTGTGTGTGTGTGTGTGTGTTGATGAGGCTGCTTTAAGAGCAGCTCATGTAGTGGCGTTAATTGCTGCCTGGGCTGGTCAGGCCGCCCTGCAAGGTTGCCTGTCAGAGGTGCAAGCCTGCTGTGGGGCGCCAGGACGATCAGTCCTTCAAGAGCTGGTGTTTGAACAGCGCAGCTCACCTCCGCCGTTTGTATATAATACACCAAACATGACCTCTGTGTCGTTGCAACTGCTGCAACTTGACTTCATACAAGCACCTTCACATAATCAGCTGTATGCAACAGTGTCTTCATGAAAGCTGTTTGTCGTGCTTGTTGTGCACTTCAGGGAGCGTCAGAAGGAGACCATCAGCAGCCTTGAGGCAGAGGTGACTGAGAAGCTGGCTCAGCTTCAGGCGCTGTCAGCCGAGAACGAGATGCTCAAGCTCCGTTCTGCTGTCCTGGAAGCAACGGTCAAGGGCAGGGAGTACCACGTGAGTCATACTGCAGTTTCATCAACTCACACAACCAAATGGGTGGTTGCTGCAGTTCTCATCAATTCGCTGACCCAGGAATTCGCCACCTACCGGGGTTGCAGTCTGCATGCACACCTCGGCAGCACGTTGCATATCCTCTCTTGTATGCCATGGATAAGAAGTGTTCATTTATGGTGCATGCCGGAACCACTCTGATTGCTTGTACTGCATCATTGTAGATGCGCGTGATCAAGGAACATGGCCCCCCTGTCTTTGATGCTTCAGAGGCACGTGCAGTTGACATGCTGACACAACTCAGCAATGGCACTGGCACTGATTGTTGTGCAGCATCCCACTCTGGTATCTCTGCTGGATCAGGTACGTGCTGCTCAGAGGATATCTCAGTGATTCTACAACCACTAGCAACCCACCTGCAACCTGTAATCAGCTGCATTGTACAGGTTGCTGTCGTGCATTTGTTTCTGAACTGTCATGTAGGGTACAAAACAAGGCATTGTACTGTGATACTACAATTGTAAATCAAAGGTGCGTGTCCTGCAGGTTTGCGAGCCATGAAATCTCTCAGTGACTCTGAGGCAGATGGGGCTTGCTGCACCACAGATTGTGAAACCACATTCACTGAATGCCCAGCAGAACTGTGGCATATCAATTCAGGGGGTTCAAATACCTGCACTGCACCTGACAGCCACCCCTCTGAGCTTGTGGAGGCTCCATTGGCCACCATTGTTAGCACCTCCAAAGTTGAGTCTCTGGAGTGCTGTGATGCACCAGACATGTGCAGCCCAGCACAGCAGAAGGAGACTATCAGTGTGCTGAAGCATATGAGCACTGAGGCGCTCATACTGCAGTGGAAGCAGTTCCTGCATGATGTCACTGGCGAGTTGTTGAATGCCGAACAAGAGGAGCAGCATGAGAAGCTGTCCACTGCGGCGCCGTATGCAAGGGGTGATGCGGAGGATGACAGCACCTGCACCAGCGCTCATGCGCACGTGGGCAAGACATGCAGGTATATCAACGTCCAAGCTTATGAGTGTTGCTATTGCTGGGTGTCGACTTTCTTTGAAGTGCTTACTCTGACAACTTGTGGGCTATCAGGTGCAACTTCCTATCTGTTTGCTGTGCAGAACACCTGAGGGCTTGCAGGTGCTGTCATCGCTGGTGCAGGTGCTGTCATCCTCCGCATACGGCAGCAAAATAGTAACATCTCCGAATCTTTGGCTGTATCAATTGACCTTGCAGGTGGTGTAGTTGCTGTGATAACACCGCCGAGCACTCAGAAGAGAAGTGTAGAGCAGCTGCAGAGCAGCGAGCTGCTGAGCAGCAACAGAAGCTTGCGTCATGTGCAGAGGGACCCAATGACGGCGCTTGTTGTGATGTCAAGCCACGGCCTGGCAGTGCAGGATGTGGGACTGAGCAACAGGCGGCATCAGATTGCATGAGCGGCCAGCGGTGCACTCCCAGTGAAAACAGAATCGTGGCATTGGTGAACAAGTACTCGTACATGACCAAGTTTGTCGCCCTGCTGAATCCAGGTGCGTGGGAGTGATGACCTTCTGCTGATACTAGGAGCAGTCTGAGCCACACATCAGCCCTTTCACTATCCTCTGTCAGTCTCTACAGCATTGCTATCTGTTTGAAGTGGGTTTCCATGTATTGCCTTGTGCAGGTGTTCTGTATCATTTGTTTGGACGTCACCTTGACACTGGCCTGCCTGTCCCTTACACTGATGATCACTGGAGACAAGTGGTGTCAAGGCTGGACCTCAGCAAGCATCAGGTAAACTGTAGGCGTAATGCTGTGAATGCATGCAACATGATATTTTGTCATCTTGAGTTGAATGTGTTGAGTCTTGAAGTTGGGTGTTGTAGTTGATTACGCCATCAACATCCAATGTGCCTTCTCGTTGTGTGCTGCACGTCTGTGCTGAGTCATATAATAGCTGACAACATGCTGGAAAGTCTTGCTTGTTTGTCACCCAATCACTTGCTATCTGTTGGTCCTGTCATGGGCAGGTGACTG
This sequence comes from Coelastrella sp. M60, assembly GCA_001630525.1. Lineage (NCBI taxonomy): Eukaryota > Viridiplantae > Chlorophyta > Chlorophyceae > Sphaeropleales > Scenedesmaceae > Coelastrella > Coelastrella sp. M60. The sequence goes on from LWCB01012130.1 coordinate 15,214, forward strand.
TGATTTTGGCCTGTGCCGAGTTGTACTTCAGCAGTCTGGCGAAGCTGTTGGAGCAGAGGCGAGAGTTGCAGCAGCAGCTGAAGCAGGCCGATGAGGGCTTGAGTGAATGTCAGAAGAGGCTGCAAGGGGTGGATGGTACTATCAACCAGATGCAGGTATGTTGCTGCATTAATACACAAGGCCTGTGCTCCAGGACCGCGCATTTTTTAAGCAGTTGGATACTGGCCATGTTGGCCGCTGAGACCTTTTTGCAATCTGGAGTGACCATCATAACAGCCATAATGGAGACTGCATTGTGCTTGTGGAAACTGTAGAGGCTTATGTTGTCCATGTTACTGCCTGCTTGCTGTGCAGGTGCTGGATGCCCTTGCAAGCAACTTGAAGCGCGAGCATGTTCTGCGCATCATGTTGAACTGCTTTGTGTGGGGCAGGAGTTTGAACAGCATCCAGTTTGCCAAGTCAGCTGTTTACAGCCACCCCTTCTTTCCAGATGTAAGTCGCAACCAGCTGTCGTCCAGCTATGACAGCTGTGAGGTTTGCAGTGGGTCTGTTACCAAAATGTACTTTTGCTTCTCCAGTGCTTGTCTCAGCTGAATATGCCTGCTGGAAACAGCACATGCTGTCTCGTTTGTATGAGTGCGATCACCTTATACTATTCAAATGACCCTGACACTCCCAACATGTTTTGACCCCAACGCTCCCAACATGTCTTGTGACGTAAATAAGTTGACATGTCCCCACCTCTCTGCAGGTTCACGCCATGGTGTGTGTTTTGTATGAGGATGCTCGGGCCATGGCCCCCAATGGGCAGCCTGCTCTGGTTTTTCCTCACAGACAGCACAAGCAGGATGGCAGCGGTGAGCTGCAAGAACAAGAGGACGGAAAGTCACGGCTGCAGCAGCAGGAGCAGCTGCAGGCGCTGCATGAGCAGCTGCGAGCCCAGAGTGCAGAGCTCAGGGAGCAGGCTCTACAGCAGCAACAGCTGAGCAGAAGCTCATATGACCTGGTGTTTTGAGTTGTTCTGATATGCCATGGGGGAGCAAGCTTATCGGGCAGTGCGTTGGATGCCAGAGAGCCTGCATCTGTTTTGGGCCACCGGTGTATTTGTTCGTTTGCAGACATTATCGCCTGCAACACCAACCTGGGGCTTATGATTGTGCAATCGCCACTACACCAGCACTGCGGGCTATGTGAGCCTCATGCCATGGTCCTATCTGTCAACACGTGGCTGGTACTGTCTATGTCTCAAGTTGCTTCTGCACTAGGTGGCGTTTACGATGGTGGTGCTAGAAGACAGTTTGCCATGGCAGCGTGACCCATAAGCAGCTGGCTTCCAAGCAGGGTTACTGACCCTTTGTGACTGTGTCATGGCCAAGTTCCCACCAGCAGTATATCTTGAGAGTTGTCTGCATTTGCTGTACCAACGTGGCTGGCTTACACTCTGGTGTATGGCTGAAGCATACATTGCATGAATCCTCCTGTTGGTCCTGCATCTTGAGACTGCTACCTACAGCACAGAAGTGGCTCAAGCGCATTAGAGTCTTTGTATTATGCAAGTGTTGCATTGGTTTGCGGTTTGAATGCCACAGCTGCAAGGGACCTGCTGCTCTTGGAGATTGGCTTTCCTTGGGTTGAATTCTGCAGCCTTGTCTGCTGTGCATGTCATTAGCATCAACCTGACAGCTGTTGTGTTTGCATTGCCTGTCATCTGACTGAAGAAGTGCTGCGTGTACAGCTGTCAACTTGCACCAATGGTGGATATGCACATGCAGCACATATGTAATAGCATACTTTCGTACATATTGTCACCAACTACATGCTGCTACTGCCCTTGAAGCATGCCAGTGCCTCAAGGTTGAAGCTCTACTGCATGTGGTTTATCTGTTGCTGGATTGATCTGTTGCTGATGGAGTATATGAACACCATGTTTGCAGCATGGTGTTGTTAATGAGACAGCCATAAGCTGCCATGCAGGTTGGGCCTTCATGACCTGCATCCACGTTGCAGTGCATCAACCTGTTTGTGCTGCCTGACATTCACCATGAGTCTAGCTTGCAGCACGTAACAACTTGTTGACCTCTGCATATCTGAATTTCACAGCAGGACAGCGACTCTTTTCTTGTCATAGGCTTGGTTGGAAGCAGCAGGCTGTCCAGCTTATTAGTACGTGCATTTGCCTGTGATGCATTAATCCTGCATGCTTGGTTTTGAGCTGCGGGATTGTTTATACCAGAATAACTTAGTACAGTATAATGCATTAATATATTTATGTAAAAGTGTCAGGGCAAGTTGTGTCATTGTTTGGTAGAACTACATTAAGCCATCCGACGAGTCATACGTATTTGTTCGTGTAACATGCTGCATCTCATTCGCTGTTCAGCTGACTGAGTTGTGCAACATGCAGCAATGGGGCAGTGTCCTGTCAGTCAGCGGTCTGGTAAAAGGTGACAGTCTGTGGTCTTTGTGCTATTGACCTGTGTGCTGGTATGCTAGGGCAAGGTACCCTTGCATGGATAGGAGGACTTGAGCTGCACAGAACTTCTTGCTCCTTCTACAATGTTTTGTGTAGTGTACAAAAGGTTATCAATTCTCAGGTTGCTTTTTGTGATATTGAGGAAGTCAGCACATATTTCAAGTTTTTATGTACAGCAGTCATTTGCAGTGTTAGCATGAGGGTGAGGTCAGCAAGACGTACGTGTCTAACACTTTATGTATGTCTGTATGCTTGCCTCAACAAGCATCATGAAGCGTATGTTCAATCATGTCATTGTTGGGTCTTAATTGATTTTCGTCACCCCAGCTTTTGTATGTCCCATAGCTTTCAGAATGAACAACTTATGCAGTGTTGCCTTTGCAAATAGTCTGTGCTAGTTGAATACCCACATGATGTCTCGCTTGTTGTGATGACTTATTTGAGAGGCACCCTTGTGCAGCATCCAGTGATAATTAATGTTTTGGCGTGAATGTCCATAGTGGAGGTATCGTTGCTGCACAAGATGGTTGGAATGTGTTGATTCATGGGGGTGCAAGCGTTGTGGGCTTCTGCATAGGATGGGTGGGGGAATACATGGTGTGCTATGTGTCCACCAGGAATGGCAGGACTGCCAGTGCAACTGCCTGGTGTGCTTCAACAGCATATGCTTAGCGTTGTTCGACTTTTTGAAGGACAGGCCTTATGCTCATGTTTTTGCAGCGCCATGAGCTGTGAAGGCTTATGTCTGCCAGCTTACTTTGAGAAGCGCATTGGCAGAAATTTTGGCCATAGGTTAGTGCCGCGGCAGGCCTGACTGCTGGTATTAATGGGCATCATGCTGTGAAGTTGTGCCAGTCTGCATATGGTCACACCCAGTTGTGTGCACTTGCTCAGAGCTTTGCCACCAATGGCAGCTTGTTGGCGAAGATGGTGTGCTGAGGTTTGAAAGACTTGAGAGCTATCTAACAATCAGTTGAAGCAGTCTGCAGTTGCCATGTCCTCCACACCTCAATGGATGCACCATTGTGGAGGGCATACGCACAAGTTACAGCTTATCAGAGTTGCTTGGCCCACATGCCGCTCTATGGCATGTGCTTTGTCATCTCTACTTGCATCACCACAGTTGCTGTGGCTGAAGAACCTGTGCGTCAACACTTCTTTGTCTGTGGATCACTGGCCAATCAGTCTGATAAATGGCTGTATGTAGAATTACTTTGCATGTGGAGGGTTTCAGCAGAACTGCAACCACTTGCCAGTCATGCCTGGGGTGTTCCATCAAGTTGGTACGGAGTGCCAAAGCTTGGTTGGCCAATCATACTCAATGGGAACTTCTTTTCAAGGCAAGCATAAGATGACATATGCCATGTATATTGTGTGACAGGGTGCATGTGTGCTGTGTGTTGGGTGACTGCAGCTGCTACAGCCTTTAGGTGGCTATTCTGTATGTGCCTGCTTTTGGCACAACACTCCTCACAGATCTGTGTGTATCAACCTGGAGGCAAATCTGCCTGCAAAGACATGATACACAAGGCCTGATAGGCTTCTACCTGATAGGCTTTTAGTATCATAAACAGATTGTCCTTTCGGGCGTTGGAAGCAGTACGCAAGCCTGGTTTTGCTTGCATACATCCTCATTTGCTGTGCAACAATGCCGTGTCCATGGCCATGCAGAGGCATTGTCAGTGGCTGTTGGAGTCTGATTTGCAGGAGTATGTGCATACTTTGTTGTCTGCGTTCCTTTTGGGCAACTTGAGGGTGATTTTGGGCAGATCTTGGGTTCAGAAGCACATTCCTACGTGTTGATGACACAGCTTTGGGTGGCGGCTCCAGTGCCAAATGTTCAGCTGTATAACTTGCATGTTGCATGGGTGATTTACTGATGAGGTGTCTTCTTGATTCTGGATCGCATGGGGCTATGATCTACCATCATGCACCTGTACTAGCATGCACCTGTACTAGCATGCACCGATGGTTACCAAGGTCGGCCACAGTCTGGGTCAGTCTTTTGATGCCACTCCGGGCCCGAAGGGGGGGTGGGGTGGGGCGTTGGGGGGGGCGAGAGCAGGGTGAGCCATGGGCTCTGCGCTTGGGTGGTAGCTTCATAGAGGGCATTGAGGCGTGGATGGTAAT
>LWCB01012131.1:0-17938 GCA_001630525.1 Coelastrella sp. M60
TGGTTGCGGGGGCGGGGTAGTGGGGGGGGGGGGGGGGGGGGTGTGGGGGGCGGGACTGAGGGGGGGCGCGTGGGGGGGGGGGGGGGGGGGGGGGGGGGGCGATATGGGGTTGATGCGCTACCCTGCATACGACAGCATTTGCAGATGCAGCCATCAGTGTGCTTGACTTGAAGAGCACAGCTGCTCTGCCATACAAAGAAAATGACGTGAATTGTTGCACGTGACTCTTCACCCAACCTGTCTGTTGCAAAGAGCAATGCTGTTGCTAGTCATACCAGGTGATCACCACAGCTTGTGCTCAAGGCAGTATGCAAGCTACACTTACTAATACCTGCACAGGACTTGACATTGCCTGAGACACAATGCTGAGCAAGAAGGTGCAGAAACAGTGAGCCCTACTGACCTGTGCATGAGAAGAAGCTCCGGAGCAGCTTTCAAAGCTAAGTAGTACTGAGTACACAGCCTGAGGTCAGTAGGGCTCAGTGTGGAAAGAAATACATGCAAAGACACCGTCCCACAGACAACACAAACGACGTAGAAAAACTCTTAGTTCATATGATCAGCATCACCTTAGGGGTAGCTCCAGGGCCTCTGGCAGGAGCCACCAGGTTGCCGCCACCTTGCATAATATTATTCAGCAATGCCTGCAGCAACAGGCTCCAGCAGTAGCAATACAATCATGATGGTAGTGATGTTATCAGGGGAAGCTCAAGACAACACAAAGATGTCAACTGGACCTGACATCAAGATCCCACTCAGCAGGCAACTGTAGCAGCATGCAACATTCTCAGGGAGTTCAAAGAATGCTCAGTGCTGGTCATGGGAGTTCAAACGCACGTTGATATTGATCTGCAGTCCACCTGAGGTTACCACCCTGGCATCGTTGACACCGGGAGAAGGTGCCAGCTTCTCTTTCAACTGCAGCATGTTGACACACAATGCCCATTGCTCAGGAAAGACATGTATCTGACAGCAAGCATATTACTCCAACACTGTCAAGCAGGCACATAGTTGTTGGGTGTTGTAGTGCCTTGGAAATATGAGGACAGATGCAGCACCGCGTTTTAAGTTTGAGCAGTACAACAAGTTATGTAAAGACATGAAGGTATCTGCCAGTTGCTCATGTTGGTCACCCAGCAGTTGGTGGTAACAAGACAACTCATGTTGCTATTTGTCCACTGACCTTCAGATAACAGTCAAGCTTGCGCTTGCCGAGTTTGGGTGGTGTGCCACCAGTTCTTTGGCCGCTGGCAGCAGCTGCAGTACGGCGAGGCGGAGTGACAGCAGCACCACCACCAACAGCAGCAGCAGCAGCAGCAGCAAACCTTGCAGACCGCGAGGCTGATGGGCTAGCCTGCACACGACAGCATTTGCAGATGCAGTGGATGAGCCATTGATGTGCTTGATTTGAGAAAAGCACAGCTGCTCCGCCATACAGACGGACAAGAAAGAGACGTGGATTGTTGCATGTCACTCTTCACCCAACCTGTCTGTTGCCAAGAGCAATGCTGTTTTTTGCTGTACCTAGTGATTGCTGCAGCTTGTGCTCAAGGCAGTATGCAAGCTACACTTACTGATACCTGCACAGAACTTGACATTTGCTGAGACACAATGCTGAGCAAGCAGGTGCAAGCAGAAACAGTGAGCCCTACTGACCTGTGCAGGAGAAGCTGCCACAGGGCTCCGGGCTGGAGATATCAGGTTGCTGCCACCTGGCAGATTGAGCATTGCCTGCAGCAACAGGTTCCAGCAAGAAACGTGTGATACACTGATCATATTGTTATCAGGGGAAGCTCAAGACAACACAAAGATGTCAACTGGACCTGACATCAAAATCCCACTCAGCAGGCAACTGTAGCAGCATGCAACATTCTCAGGGAGTTCAAAGAATGCACAGTGCTGGTCATGGGAGTTCAAACGCACGCCAGCAAAGGGCTCATCTTGGCATACTTGAGATGCATAAGTTGTGAGCCACCTCAACACCAACAAAAGCAGCGAGCTGGACTCACACAAGTGCGCCAAGCAACCAAACGCCATCCATGACTACCTGTGGGCTGAGGGAGGGGCTTCTGCTCCATCTTCAAAGTGTGCAATGCAGTACACAATCAGTTCTGAGCTCACATGTATGCATGTACAGCTAGAATCCATCAGATACATATGCTCTTGCAAATTGGACAAAACACACTGTAATCTGCCAATGCAATAAAAGTGAATCAACACATGGCAGTCGAGTAGGCAGTACGCTTCCACAGCGCTTTGTATGGCCAGACAGTGCAAGGATAAGCGCTGCACCCAAAGTCTCTGATACATCTGTATGTAGGCCAGCATGTTGATCGCTGACTTGCACAAGCGGCCAACGTGACTTGTGGTGCATGTCCATTATACTAGTTGTGACTGATCAGTCTCAACACACATGTGCTGCAAGGATACACCTCATTACAACATCTGAGTTCATACATGTGCTGGGTCACAGCACTACTACCCCTTGGCTGATCCTGCAGCAGCTGCCAATCTTTGTGCTCACCTGCAACACTGTATGCTACTTGCAAGAAGGCTTCTTTGGGCCGTGGCTCAACATACACGGCTGTGTCTGTGAGGGCCTGCAACATTGGTGGGTCTAACAATGGACGCCAAAGAAATTCAGATACATCAATGTGGTCAGGACTTGGGTCATGTGCAGCGAGTGCAGTGATTCGCTTGACTGACTTGACGAAATCCCACCCAACTGCAGGGAGAACATCACAACTGTCTTGTACAAGGAAACAAGCAAGCATACCACATTGTATTGAAGGTCCCTTATGACGTCTGTCAACTCTTCCCTACCAAGCTCAGCATTCTGGTATTGTGCGTGACGGGTGAGCTTGGTAGGGAAGGGTTGACGGGGCTCACAGAATCTGAGTCGAACGCTTTCAGCAGATCTTGTCGTGGGTCAGTACTGTTGATGGGATACGGTCAGCCTCCTCAGCGGACAAACATCCGCTGTTCACGAGCCGCCTGAGCCCGTTCAATCGCTCCTTCATAGTGCTTGATGCACCAGCACCCCCCTGTGACTGACACAAGCAGCGCTCTGTGAGCAACAGGATCCTTCAACAGCCAGAGATCCAGGCGCGTGTGCATGCTCCCGACATAGCCTGTTGAACGTGTCACAGAACACACATGCGGAAGAGATCAGGCAAGTACACTGCATGTGCACACATCCTGCCTCACCTGGGGGGCTGCTGCTGCTGAACCTACTCATGCTGCTGCTCGCCCTACTGCTGCTGCAGCTAAGACTGCTGCTACTGCTGCGGCTGGGTCTACTGCTATTGGTGCTGACTTTGTGAGTGCTGCTGCCGCTTCTTGCTGCTGCAATGTTTGGCATCATTCTGGAAGCATCTCCATACAGCACCAGCCTGCTGGTGGGACTGTCTTTGCTAGGGAAGGCAGGTTGCTGGTCTGGGACAACTTCTGTTACTTTAACAGCCTGAAAGCAACAGCAATATGACAGTGTTTGATAGTTTAGATGACTGCTGATGTCATAACCGCATGCTACTGCGTACATGCGCTACAACATTTCTGTTTCTTTGAGTAGACAGCATGAATGTCTGCAGTGTATATTTCAGGGTCATTTGTCACAAGGGGTCGATATGGCAGGTGACAATGTTTCCAGCACAGTACTGTTCAAACTAGTCAAGCTGAACAGAAGTTACGCATTGTTGCAAGGCACAACCTGTTGCATATGGCTCATCTTCTGGCGCACATACTGTGGCTCAAGCTTACCCGGCGTCGCTTGTGGTCATGAGTCGGGCCTGCCTCAGCTGCTGCTCTTCCTGCTGCTGGGAATGGCAGGGTGAGCTTGGACGCCCACTGCAGCAACAGGCACATACACATGTCAACAAGCACAATCATGTCATACTGCATACCAAGCCACATCATGAGCACAATCTTGTTGGCACAATTGCCAAAAGTCTGTGTTCAGGTTCAGGTAGGAGGAGTGGGGGAAGTTCAAGCGGGCACAGCAGGGGTCCTGCAACAGTGGGTTTCATGACTGTTGGGTTTCCAGGTTGAGTACAATGAAGTCATTCTTAAGTTGGAGTCCACTTGCTCAAGTGGGATCCACCTCAAGAATTAGTTCATAGTACAAAGCCTCAAGGTCACCAGCCTTGCTGCATCATCCCCGGGAGAATGTGCAGCTTCTTTCGTAGCTTCAGCTCCACAGCATTGCTGACCCACATGGGAGACATATATCTGACAGTAAACATATGTCACAAGACTGTCCGGCAGGCAGACAGTACTAATGGTTATAGTGCCTTGGGGATAGAGCACAGATGCAGCACAACGTTTCAAGTTGGCCAAGTGCACAACACATTCTATAACCACATGAACTTATCTGCCAGTCGGTCATGTACAGGTTGATCACCCAGCAGTGGGTGGAACAAACCCATCTTGTATTCCCATTTGTCCACTGACCTTCAAAGTGGACTCATAACTATGCTTCCCTACCCGGGAAGCGTACCCATGAGTCCACTTAAAACGTCAGTAGCCTAGTAGCCTTGATGGGGTCCCACCAGTCCTTCTGCCGCTAGCAGCAGCTGCAGTACGAGGGGGTATGATGGCGACACCAACAACAGCAGCAGCAGCGTGCTGGGGGGAACGTGGGGCTGATGGGTGGTTAGCCTGCATTTGATAGCAATGGCAGATGCAGTTGATCACCCAGAGTGGCGCAGATGCTTTGTCATACAGAGGGACAAGAAAAAGACGGCAATTGCTACATGTGACTCTTCACTTCACCTGTCTGTTGCAGAAAGCGATCCTGTTGCTTCCAGTATCAAATGTCCACTGCAGGTTGTCTTTGAGGCAGTATGCAAGCTCTACCTACTGATACCTGTAATGATTCAGATACATATGCTCTTGCAAAATGGACAAAACACACAGTGTAATCTGCCCATGCAATAAAAGTGAATCAACACATGGCAGTCACTGAGTAGGCAGTACGCTTCCACAGCGCTTTGTATGGCCAGACAGTACAAGGATTGGCGCTGCACCCAAAGTCTTGATACATCTGTATGTAGGCCAGCATGTTGATCGCTGACTGGCACGAGCGGCCAACGTGACTTGTGGTGCATGTCCATTATACTAGTTGTGACTGATCAGTCTTCACACACATGTGCTGCAAGGATACACCTCATTACAGCATATGAGTTCATACATGTGCCTGGTCACAGCACGACTACCCCTTGGCTGATACTGCAGCAGCTGCCAATCTCTGTGCTCACCTGCAACACTGTATCATACAAGTAGGCTACTTGCAAGAAGGCTTCTTTGGGCCGTGTGTTGATATGCACGGCTGTGTCTGTGAGGGCCTGCAACAATGGATGCCAAACAAATCCAGATACATCAATGTGGTCACTGACAGTCAGGACTTGGGTCATGTGCAGCAAGTGCAGTGCTTCGCTTGACTGACTTGACGAAATGTCACCCAACTGCAGGGAGAACATCACAACTGTCTTGTACAAGGAAACAAGCAAGCATACCACATTGTATTGAAGGTCCCTTATGACGTCTGTCAACTCTTCCCTACCAAGCTCAGCATTCTCAAACATACTCAAAGCATCTTCAAACTTTGATTGTCAGCAGATCCTTGTCATGATCAGTACAATTGCCTGGATGCGGTCAGCCTCCTCAACAGAGATACTATACAGTACACGAAACACCTGCACATGTTCAATCACTCCTGCATAGCACTATCAAGCACTATGATGGCCCATCATAGTGCTTGAGCCTGAGCCTGTTCACAAACCGCCTGGGCCTGTTCAATCGCTCGCAGCAATTGAACAGGCTCAGGCGGTCTGCGGAAGAGACAACCAAAGTACACTGCATGCACACACACCTTGCCTCACCTGGGGTGCTGCTGCTGCTGCTGCTGGGTCTACTACTGCTGTTGCTGACTTTGTGGGTGCTGCTGCTGGAGTTGAGGCCAAGCTGCTTGCTGCTGCTGCTGTTCCACTGTGGTGTCATCATCCTGGCTGCATCTCCATACAGCACCACCCCCTTGGTGGGACTGTCCAAGAAAGGGAGGGCAGGTTGCTGTTCTGGGACAGATTTTGTTCTTTTTGCAACCTGAAAGCAACAACATGATGACAGTGTTTGACAGTCTGAGTGACTGCTGATGTCATACCCACCTGCTACTGCACACAAGCGCTACAACATTCCTGTTACTTTGGATAGACAGCAAGATATCTGCAGTGTACGTTTCAGGGTCATTTGTCACGGATATTGATATGGCAGGTGACAATGTTTCCAGCACAGTACTGTTCAAACTAGTTCAAGCTGATCAGAAGCTACGCATTGTTGCAAGGCACAACCTGTTGCATATGGATCATCTCCTGGTGCACATATTGTGGCTCAAGCTTACCCGGCGTCGCTTGAGGTCATGAGTTGGGTTTGCCTCAGCTGCTGCTGCTGGGAATGGCAGGCTGAGCTTGGACGCCCACTGCAGCAACAGGCACACATGTTAACACAATCATGTCATACTGGATACTGAGCCATCATCATGAACACAAGCTTGCTGGCATGATGAAGCAAAGCACAACATCCATGTTGCTTTGAGCCACACACCTCAGATGATTGGCAGTCCATGTCCTCTGGCTGTTAAACTTCCACAGCAGGGCCTGCATGTTGTCTTATGGTGTGACATGCATCGACGGCTGATACGGCTTACAAGTGTCTGCTACCAGGTTGACCGGGACGTGCGTTGGAGCCTTCTGAGGAGAATTGGTGGCGCTTACATGCGAATCGCAAGACACATTGTGGGTCAATCCGTTTTGATCATGTTGCGCTAGGTGAGGGCGTCAGCTGAATGCAGTTCAGGCCCTGCAGCAGCACTCTAGCTTCAGAAGCTCGAGAATGCATGCAGGGATGTGTGCTTGCATGCAACAGGATTATCCAGGCACAAGAACAGCAGCACACAATCGCCTGGCGCCCCTGATGACGTGTACCACCTGTGCAGAGATCAGGCGGTCATAATCAACAAAAGACTGGGATTTGCTGCAGCAGGCATGCTTTGGTGAGTGGTGTGAATGACAGGCATGATGTGCACAATGTGCTGAGGGGCCACCAGGTAAATTGTCATATTGGAATCGAGGGACTCACGGTGGCAGATATCCACGCTTTCACTGTCACCTTTATTGAAGGCAAGGCTTGCTGCTGTTGCAGGACCCCCTGCTGTGCTCGCGAGAAACTCCCCCACTCATGCTGCCCGTGCCAGACTCTTTGGCCAAGTATGGAGCCAATGGTAGACTGCCCATCACAAAGTTGACCTCTAGGGTGTAGAGGCCAACTTCGTGATGGGCAGTGTGCCAGAGTCACCATACATACTTTGTACAATAAAGTCATTGTTGATAGCGAGTCCACTTGAGGCCACCATCTTTGCTGCGTCAACCCCAGATGAAGGTGCCAGCTTGTATTACAGCTGCAGCAACACATTGTCATTGCACAGGGGAGACATATTTCTGACAGCAGCTTGCTGTATGCCTGCTTGACAGTGTTGTGGTGTGTGCCAGCAGCGCCACTGCTGGCACATACCACAATACTGTCAAGCACCACTGCTGGCACACACCACAATACTGTCAAGCAGACATACAGTATTGACTGTTATAGTGCCTTGATGACTCGAGCTCAGATGCAGTACAACGTCGTAAGTCAGCCTAGTGCACAACATACTATGCAATAACATGAAAGTCATCTGCCAGTTAATTATGTTGGTCACCCAGCAGAACGTGTTGGCTGGATGGTAATGAAACCTCAGATTGCTATTTGTCCACTGACCTCAGAATGGACTCATAGATCAAGCTAGCCTAGCTTGGCAAGCGCAACCATGAATCCATTCTGAAAGTCATTGGACAAATAGCAATATGCGTATCTTACGCATATTATGGCATAAGCGTAGTATGCTTTCCTAGGTTTGACAGGGTCCCACCAGTCTTTCTGCTGCTGGCAACATGTGCAGCGCTACGTGGGGGTGTGATGGCGACACCAGCAGCAGCGTCCCGCCCGGGGGGCAGGGGGGGGGGGCGATGTGGGGTTGATGCGCTACCCTGCATACGACAGCATTTGCAGATGCAGCCATTAGTGTGCTTGACTTGAAGAGCACAGCTGCTCTGCCATACTAAAACACTGTGTGATGGCAACTGCAGCAGCATGTAATCTTCTCCGGGAGTTCACAGCATGCACACTGCTGATCATAGGAGTTCAAATGTACGCCAGCAAAGGGCTCATCTTGGCATACTTGAGAGGCACAAGTTGTGAGCCACCTCAACACCAACACAAGCAGCGAGCTGGACTCACACAAGTGCGCCAAGCAACCAAACGCCATCCATGACTACCTCTGGGCTGAGGGAGGGGCTTCTGCTCCATCTTCAGAGTGTGCTAGTAGCCTGCAATGATGTGCAATGCAGTACACAATCAGTTCTGAGCTCACATGTATGCATGTACAGCTAGAATCCATCAGATACATATGCTCTTGCGGAATGAACAAAACACACAGTGTATTCTGCCCATGCAATAAAAGTGACTCAACTCATGGCAGTCACTGAGTAGGCAGTACGCTTGCACAGCGCTTTGTCTGGCCAGACAGTGCAAGGATAAGCGCTGCACCTAAAGTCTCTGATACATCTGTATGTAGGCCAGCATGTTGATCGCTGACTGGCACGAGCGGCCAACGTGACTTATGGTGCATGTCCATTATACTAGTCGTGACTGATCAGTCTCAACACACATGTGCTGCAAGGATACACATACATCATTACAAGATATGAGTTCATACATGTGCCTGGTCACAGCACTACTACCCCTTGGCTGATACTGCAGCAGCTGCCAATCTCTGTGCTCACCTGCAACACTGTATGCCACTTGCAAGAGGGCTACTGTATAAGTGGGGGATGGCATTGGCAACTTCCTTGAGGTTTCAGATACACTGGCAGTGTAGACGCTCCAGTCCTTGAAGGCTTGCCTTGGCGCAGTATCAACCTGGCTCGCCTTGCGCAGCTGCCGGGCTTGGATCGCCGCGATTCGGTATGCACCAGCAAATTGGTACCTTGTTCACCATTGCATGTCACTGTTGTGGCACTGGCACTGGATAAAGCCAGGAAACGATCCATATTGTCAACTGCTGAGGACCAAGGGCATAATGCAGTATCATGAGATGCTAAGATGCAATCTTGCCTTGCTTCTACTGCTGTTGATGGTGGCTAAAAGAGCAGCCAGCTGTTTGAATCTTCTGATGTCTGCAGTGTGCTAGATACTATGGCGGTCGTTTCCCTCTGAGAGGATGATGCTGCACCAGACAACTGCAACAGATCAGGCTCAGTTGAAGTTCAGTCACAAATGGCTTCCTGCAGTTTGTTTCTTGCTGCTGGTTTGCTCACTTTGGCCTGGTAACCACTGTCAGCCAACTTGATCCAGCACTCCTTGACGAAAGCCCGATGGCAGCAGCAGGTACATGGACAGCTTACTGTAGCCTACTGTAGTCCTGTGTTCTTGGGCGCAAATGCACCTATCAACGTAGATGTACCTGTCCAAGGAAGATGCCTCTGCTTTATCGCTTAGCCCTGTTGCCGACGTGAGCTGGCTGCGAACCAGGCCGAGGATGGTGACTACAGCACGATGTGTGCTTGAAGAACGCCTGTGACCCAAGATCACATTTCACTGCTCGGGTGTGCAACTGGGTAGGTCAGCGCAGTTAGCATCTGTTGCTTGGCGTGTAGACCTGCATTGTGAGTGGTTATGTAAAGTATCGTTGATGCTGGCAGTCGCTGTATCAGGTGAGTTGCTGCTATTGATGGTGATAGCTGCAGGGTTACGATGAGTTTGTTGTGCAGACTGACGACTTCGTGGCACAATTTCACCATTTCAATTAGGTCTTCATGATCAATGCACACCAGCTATATGAGGCATACGAGACATACAACGGGGCCGTATCAATGCAACGACTGGCGTCACTGAAAAGGCCCGAAGCTGGGCTTGAAAAGCTCCTATGACCGACAACAGTATAACGGTGCACATTGCATTGTCACGTCTGTTGCTCAAAAACAAGCACCAACAGTAAGCTGATGACAAATGCACGGGTTGGGTATAAGAGAACTCTCAACGTATTGTCCATGGCAGAAAACACTCGCCGCGGTGCCAGTGTGCACTGCCAGCTGGCCACGTGGCCATTCCCTTGGAATCCAAGGCTGGCCACGTGGCCATTCCCTTGAAATCCAAGGCTTGGATACTGCTGGGTGGTAAGCCTGGGTTGTGGACCTGCGCTTCCTGGCGCTGATTGCAGGCATGTAATGAATATGATATGAGCTTGATACCGTGTGAGGTGCTTCATGGGCCACGCTCGTGCCCTCGAGACACCTGCCAGTCTCGACCTGCGGGGGTGCAGGTGTCTTCGAGGTTGCACACGGTCTTATACTGGTACTATAACACTGAAAGCGTATTGCAGAGCGGTCGCATGGCACTTGCCAAGAGACAACGAGTGACAGGCGTGTCAAAGCCCAATCATACTCGCCCTTTGCTTGACTCGTCGTATTCTAGTCTGTATTCTGGTCTTGTGCTGTCAAATTGCTGCTGCTTGTTCTTTGCCAGCTTGTGCACCAGTACCGTACAGAATCTGTACTGTACTAATGTGCGTCTGACAGTGTCGCCTGTGCACGCAGTGGCCCCCAAGAGGCAGTCAGGGCGTGGTTGGTTTGTGAAACACATCTCATCATCACTAGTGTCTATGGTCTGCTCTATACGCGATGTCCGTTGCCGCTCACGAATGATCACCGCTGTGGCATTTCATGCGCGTCAGAGGACCCATAAGACAGCAGGCAGAGAGCCAAAACACCCTGAGGATATCATTTGTATGCTGTTGCAATTGCGTGATGCTTGGATGTACGTTTCATGTTTTGAAAAACAGTGCCTGACTGGCAGCACTTGTACTTGAGCAAGGTGAGGAGCAAGCTCAGCAACGGTGGAGTCTCAGTAGCCCTGCCAGCGCTGGTAGATAATGTCAGTGCTTAACATGTTCCAGGCTGGAAACGAGCCAGCAGGTAGCTGAGGTGTCAGGTTGCTGGTGACAACTACGGTTGAGCCTTGACATTATGTCAGCGGCTGCTTTCAGGCATGGCTCATCGCTGTCAGCACAACTGTGAGAATTCAAAAGTTCACCTTGTTGACCATCCGCTGCATCAGAAGCTCTGAGACACTGTCCTCATGAAAGCAGACAGTGAATCACATCTTGCGCTCCTGGTGGTTGACGCTGCTGTAGACAGACAAGCAATGTAGTGCTTACATATTGCAGCACTAATGGCAGCTGTTGCCAATGTAAGAACAATGTAGTTTGCTGTCAGCAGCACAGCAGGGCCTGCTGCTTGCCTTGGATGAGGGATGCATCCAACTCTGTATGCCCTGTGGGGCCCATGTATCTTCTTCTGCCACAGGTGCATCTGCCAGACTTGCTGGTGGAAGCTTCATCAGACACCATGGCAAATAGTTGTGTATACTATGGACATCTACTAAGGTGTTGACAACAGGAGCTGCAGTTCTGCGCAGATGGTGTTTTCATGCTCGCAATGGTATGTGTCAAGCCTTGGCAGCTGAGCTGGCTGGATGCCAGGTACTAGCATGGTTTCTGAAATTATGCGTATGCTGTTGGGGCTTTGTCGGCACAGACTTCTCCGTTTCAGAAATCTGGCGTGATATGTCTGTTCACAGTTGTTGCTGCCTGTGTATACTTATGAGCATATGTAGCAAATTCAAATTGTATGTCATGACAACGTCAATCATACCATGATCTACCTGTGCAGCTTTAGCACTTCATAATTTGTTGTGTTTATGGCACTGCAGTCCAGCCCCACTGCTGCTCAGTATCTGGATCAGCGGATGCAGCATCGTGAACAAGGCTCTGCACAGATCTGTCTTTAGAGTGCTCTCTGGCAACTGTGTTGAGTGGGCAAATTGTACTTCACCGGGTCATGTGCTTGGTTCCAGTTGCTGGACATCGTAGGTACGTAAGCCATGTATAAGCACCTCCTCACAGCATTGGCCAATGCACTCATCACATTGAACTGTCACTCCTGAACTATGGGGTGGCAGGTGCGGTCAGCAGCAGAGTGATGTGGTTGTTCCGGACAACAGCAGTGTGGGCCTAGCCAGTTGAGGAATGCAATCAATATTGGGTGCTGAAGTTTCTTGTCAGTCTGGCTGATATATCCTTTGCCAGGTGCTCACCAACATTGTGTCATATGCAAACCAGACCATGTCCTCTCATGTTGCTAATGTTGTTGTTTGTCCTACCCAGTTCTACCCAGCCCTTCTGGTACCCTTGACCCAGCAGGACTGTCTCCTGGTGCAAGCAGCGTGAAGATACTGACAGAACCAACCCGCTCACTGGCAGTGACACAAGCAGCAAGAGACACAGGGTGAGCTGCAGGGCCTCACTAATTGAGGTCTTGTGTGGTTTTGGAGTCAACTGCCGCAGACAACGCTTGTCTCACTCACAGGTGAGTTGGTCATAAGTGCAGGTTGCAAATTCTGTGTTTTTGGCTTCAGCATGATGTGATGATCGATGTTTTTTGGAGGCGACACATGCCGCTGCACTGTGTTTTCAAAGTAGTTATCAGTACAGTGCCAGGTGAAATTCTGCAGCCAACCTGCTTATATTATGCACTGATGAGTGTGTTCACAAAAAATGTGTGAACACTGCAGATGTTGGGAATGCCAAGTAAGGTACATGCTATCAGGTCTGCCACTGCAACCACAAGCAGCAGCAGCAGTAGCAGCCATCAGCAGCTGAGGGCCACTGATGGTGTTACCCGATGATCCAGCAGCTCAGGGTCATGACGCAGCTATTGATCCTGATCACACCAGACTGGCAATGAAGTCGAGAACAGTGTGAACTCAGCTGCCAGGCGTGAACTTTATGAAGAGCAGAATGACGTGACTCATCAAAATGATAGATCAGCCGCTAGCAGGGCAGCCGTGGTGAAGCACCAACAGCTCAGCGAAGAGGAGTCCATCCTGTGATTGCAGTAAGGGCAGCCTTTCTTGCTGAGCATCCAAGTTCATGTGAGGGTGAGTGACCAGAGGGCACAATCAAGGATGGAGGCTCATTTGCTGGTGCACTGGGATCAGGCTTCAAGACTCTGCTTGCCCTTGGCATCGGGAAGCCAGCGTGATGGCTGCGGCATAAGCCTATCTGGATGTGCTGAGATGGGCACTGACGCAACACCCACCTGCACCTTGGGATTTCTCAATGGGTGATTCGGCATCAGCATGCAAGTTGGCAACCTTGACTGGTCACCTTCACATTCTTCAATGGGTTGATGCATATCAACCTGCCCTGCCCTGGAATAAGAAGGTCTGCTTGGGGCATGCACGGGATGAGGGCCATGCTGCAATGGTTGAGTGGCTGGAGTCTGTTGGTGCTCATGGAGTGGTGAGTTTTATAATCAAAATCTTGTTTGTGGGACACCAAGTAGAGCAATGAATTGCCCGATTAGCCGCTGAGCTGATCTAACAGAGTAAGTAAGTAAAATCAGATATGCAGTGCACACAACTTAGCCATCAGCCCCTGCCAGGTTCAACGAGTGAACTGCCAAAAACGTACATCATTTGTCAAGGGCACCTTCATTCACAAGCTACAGCACAGGATAGTAGCATAACCAAGGGTAGAAAATGACACACACCGTTTTGGGCCTTGTGTTGTCAGCAGAGACATGCCGCGTTGAGATCACAATCTGTGTTCTAGATGATATACCTGATCCCTCACAGCCGCGTGATGCTGTTCTGTTGAGTCAACATGATGTTGTTGCTGCCATGTCTACAGGTGTGTTTTTTGGTGGCTCAACACGAAAGCCAAGGCTGCAGTACTGCATTACCGGTGTCTCACAGATGGGGGCCACTTGCATCTGCCAGAGTCACACATGGCATGTTATAGATTGCAGTGGTTCATGAGTGTCAGCTTCAGTCTTGCAAGTTGTCCACACAGGTAGCATAGGGCAGCAAGGCCTGTGTGTGCCGCAGTGACTGTGGCAGGTTTGCTCCAAGAGGTACCACGGTGTGTGTAACTGTTATATGATACTATGAATTGTATGTACTATGATGTCAAGCCAGCAAGCCGCCTTACCTGTTGTGATACAGCAATCGTCATTGACAACTGGCAAGGTGGCAGTAGCAGTCGAGGCGCAATGTTATCAGCAGTCATCGTTTATAAGTGGCATGTCTGCTTCATCAGTGGAGATTGCAGCAGATAAATGATGTCATGAGTAGTCAGTGATGGTCAGTTGCTGTTGCCTCTCAGGCTTCGAAGCCTGGAATTCCATACCGTCAACAATGCACTACATGTTGATCAGCTCATCTTGTCACGTATGTCGTTGGCATCACTGCATGGCTGCTGCTGAGTGGTGCTGCTGCTATCTTTGATCCCACTGGGCATGGCATGGCTTTAGTTGCCGCATGCAGGCAATGAGACAGCAGCTTCAGTCATGTTGTGTGGTTGATTGCAGCGGCTGCAGCTGCTGCCGCCACTGTTGTTCAAGCACAGGCTGTAGCCTCATATGTTGTGGCATGACTTCAGTGAGGTCTGCAAGTTGACAATACAGCGGCAGCATTGGTCACATGCACACGTGTTGCTGCTGCCACTGCTGCTGCATTGTGCACTGCAGCAGCAACAGGTTGAGTGGATATGCTGGTAGGGGCCATGCGATGGCTGCTCAAAGCAGCAGCAGCTGGAGTGTGCACCACAGCACTGGACTCCCTGCAGAGCAGCAGCTGCAGCCAAGATCAGTCCACGCTGCATAGGCCCTATGCTGCGGCAGCATATGCACTGTACGGCTGCATTATTTACATCAGCATCGCTGGCTGTTCAAAGGCAGCAGGAGCGGAGCGGCAACCGTTAACGGAATGTTGCAGCAACAGCAGCAGCGCTGCACTAGATCCAATGCCAAGCCTACCAGCCACCTGACATGCACTAGGTGCTGATAAGATCCATGATGGTGATGGTATGTGTACGCTGCTGCTTAGTTATTTCAGGATGTATCGGGTAGTTGTGCCGCACAGCACGGTGCTGATGTTGTCTGCTCTTATGTTTCTGGGCAATCTGCTGACTCACGGTGGCGTGGCATATATCCTCTTGATTGTTCGCTGATGTGGCGCGGAGGGGAACAGCAGGGCACTGGGGTAGAAATAGAACAGAGATTTTCCGCCATTTGCAGCATGATTAGTCTTTGAATTCGCAATTTAATTTGTCGGGGCTCTAGAGATCTCATATTGTGTGCCACACAAACAGTGTTTGTCTCAGTCCTGGTGCAGTTTATAAAAGAGTTTCTTGTCTTAAGGCCAATTCTGGCTCGATGCTTTGTGAATATCCCAAGGGCCTCGTGACCAGACAGTGTACTACTAGTGCAAATACTACGTCGCACTGTGTGCAGGTAATAATGGTTATATTGGTGTTTGTGGACGAGACAGGACTTCAGCATGTAACACCGGCTTACTGTGCCTATTCTCCCGGAGGGGGGGGGGGGAGAGGGGGGGAGGTATGGTATAGTAAGCGGTTAGCGACAGCTACTGCGATGCATCGAGGGTATGGGTTTGCGTGGTTGGTATAGCAGCATGCACATGCACATATACAGCGATCACATCATGATCCTGATACGTATCACGTATGATGCCACGACATCGGCTGGTGTCATGCATCGTTAGTGATGCCGATACGTATGTCACTAGTGATAGCGATGCATCACATGCGATGCATCGCGGGTTACTCCAGCAGACCCCTCCGCCAGGGTACGAAACAACAAAAACAATATTCACTGACCGTTTGATTGCAGACAGTACCAGTAGTAGCGGCCCTATATGCATGATGCATACCCATGTTCTCTCCTCTTTATGCATATGGAATGCTGTGTGTGTGCTTCTATATTTCTATACCATGTTGCGTGCTTTGCCAACATTGACAAAATCAGTCTGCGTCATGGTGTTGCACATACGTGTTGATCCCTCAGCAGCTAATGCCCTGCATCAATTTCATCAAACGCACTTTCATGTGGTGTGTTGCTTGCCACCAAAGCAATAGCAATGTCCAAGGCTTCCAGGCCCCAACCACTACAGAACCCCGATTGATGCCTGTTGTTGGGTTGTGCTGGTTTGTGGCCTGGGTCATACTGTCGTAACTTCAAAGTTGCTAACATAGTTGCTTGTTTCGTCGATGAGCCACTCATCGGCTATCTGCTTCCGTCATCGCTGACACTGAAGCTGTGGAGTTGGCGACTCGCAACAACGCCTTTAAGTTGAGCCCACAGCGCAAGTTGCAATATTAAACTCATCAGCATCTGAAATGTTGAGATTCTGCCTACAGCTGTACTGAAAACGTTACGAGCAAATCTAGCGAGCAGCTGACCCTGCAGCAGCTGGCTTCTCTCATCTGTGTCTGCCAAGGTGAGCTTGCAGTATACCTTGAGCGTATATATATATATGCCTGATCTGCTGCATCTCATGCCTCTCGCAAACGTGCCAATTTCACAGCACGCACGGCGGGTGTACTGCAGCAGGGGCCAAGTGACTTGTGCGATAGTGCAAGATTTATACTCAACACAACAATTATTTGTCATGGCCTACTGATGGTGTTATCAGGCATTGCTGTTGCAAGGAGTGGGCGAACTTCTTGCACGTTATCATTCTTTGTAGCTTTGTGGCTATAGGTGCCAACATACGCTCAATCCATCATCAGCGCTGCTGACAGTATACCAACAAACAGCATGCAGGGACCAGCCAAGCGACATTTCAGTGATTTAACAAACAGCATCAGGTGTTCATACTCGAGGCATTTGCACGGCATGGTTCTACCAAATCACCTCATCATGCACATCCTGAGCTTTCTTCCAAGCAGTCACAAGGCTGCTGTTGCCAAGCTGGTGTGCAAGGAAGCTCACCAAGCTTTTGAAGAGTACAAGAGCATCAGCATTGCTAGTTGTGATGACTTGCCATCAGATTGTGTACTTCAAGCCCTGAAGCAGCTGCAGCAGAGCGAGCAGCATGGAATGCAACCACGGCTCATGGCAGCAGTAGTACATCAAGGTAACCTGCCTCGCTTGCAGCTGCTGCGCAATCATGGGTGTGACTGGAGCTCGTTAGTGTCAGCTGCAGCTGCAGAGGCAGGCCATTTGAAAATACTGCAGTGGCTCAGAGCTCAGGACCCACCTTGTCCATGGGACAAGTCTGCATGTTGGTCAGCAGCGGCCAGTGGTCATTTAGAGGTGTTGCAATGGATAAAAGCTCAGGATTCGGCTCCACCATTGTGGCAGAATACATGCAACCATAAGTGTGAGGCAATCAAAAACGCAGGAGCCCTCCTTGGTGCGATGCAAATGCAAACAGGTCAGGATCTACATGAGGGATTGTATAGTTTTATGATTCTCACAATGCTCTGTGTAGCTTGTGGAGTATGTGAAGCAGCAGCACGGCATGGCCACCTGCATATCCTTCGATGGTTGAGAGCTCAAAGCTTATCTTGTGACTGGAACAAGATTATCTGTGTAGCAGCAGCAAGAGGTGGTCAGTTGGAGGTTCTTCAGTGGTTGAGGGCTCAAGACCCACCATATGCTTGGAACGAGTCGGTGTTCGAAGCAGCTGCTATGGCCGGTCATTTGGATGCGATGCAATGGCTCAGAACTCAAGACCTTGCCCATGGAGTGCTCATGCATGTTCAGCAGCAGCTGCAGATGGGCTTCTTCAGGTTTTGCAGTGGCTAAGGTCTCAAGAACCCCCCTGCCCTTGGAGTACAGAAACAGTTACCAAAAGGTCACTGGCTTCCAGCCTTGCGGCATTATGGAGGTAAGGCAAATGAGGCAACCTGAACAAACCCCACCCGGTTGCGAGGCGACAAGCCTCAACAACACCTCAGGCTTAGTGATGGCCATAAAGACACTGC
>LWCB01012133.1:0-10584 GCA_001630525.1 Coelastrella sp. M60
CAACATGGCTCGAACTAGGCCATCACAATGACGTTCCAAAACGTAAATAATTTTCATACAATAACCATGTGAACGCTTCAAACCCAGTACAAGGCACTAGTAGGGGCTATCTGAAGTTGACGATGGCTTAGCTGTGCGATCTTTCTGGAGAGGCTATAGTAGTTGACGTGCAGATCAAACATTTACGTTTTGACGTTCTCATGGAATTTGAGTACACGAACGGCCATATTCACGGAGAAGGGACTGTTACTCAGTGTGAACAACGTTGAAGGGACTACAGTTTAGTGGGCCACTGTATGATCTGTGTGCGATTCTGGGCTGACTTGCAACATCGTGCAACTCTTCGTACCACCTGCTTGTTGCCGGTATCATCAAAAATTGCCCCGCTGCTGTTCGCGCTGCAGCGCAGTTCCTTCAATCAGCATTCGTGGATATGATTATGTAGATGGTAGTATTGTTGGATCGACTACACTGAGCATTGCACGGGATTGATGGCGCAAGATGGCTTCTATGATTGGCTGAGGGAGACCTTTGCAGCGGATCTCGATGGCTTCGGCAACGATTTGGTGGCTGATCAGGCAATGTCGACTGATGCATTGCAGCCGAGCCAGCAGATGCTGCCAGACACGGCTGTCCTGATTCAACGAATGCAGCACTCTCTGACGCAACATGATATCCCCGAGCTTGCGAACATCCCCATCGAGCAAGAGTTCCAGGACAGTACGCAATCGGCTGCAGTGCACAGCAAGGCAGATGATGCAAACGCCGGGAGTCAGCGTCCCAGGAACACAAAGCGATATAAGAGCCTGGCACAGAAACAGGCCCACAAACGCTACAGGGAGCGCAAACGGGCTAGTGTGAGTCTCTGGCTTTCCACTGCAATCCTATCTATGCAGCAGTTAAGCCCATTAATGTCTGTATGTGCCAGGATGGCATGCTGCTGTATGTTGCTGTTACAGCTGCAGTGTGTGGCCACATGGCATCCCATGATGCATCACATGCGCTGGCAGTACCGTCCTTGATGCCTCCATTGAATTCATCTATTCTCCTGATTCATCACACAACTTACATGGCAAGTTGTGTAGTGTTATCAAAGCTGAAGTGTCATTGGTCACTGCACACGCCTGCAGATCAGCGCCATGGAACACACTGTCAATGAGATGCTACAGCAGCTGAAAGAGCTCGAGACAGAGAACCAGCAGCTTAAAAGCAAGTGTCGTGTACTTGAAACATCAGTCAACTGCAGCACTCAGATTCATGGCCTCATGCAGCTGCTGGAGGGGTTTAATGGTCTGTCAGTCAATTCTGAGGCCAGTAGTCCAGCTAGTGTCAGCCGAGCTGTTGGACACTTTGGACTGCAGCCAAATGATCGCATGAATAGCATTGCAGCTAGTGATACCAGTGGAGGAGACACTCTAAGCAGCGACAACGGTTTGCTTCTGCACCAGCAGCAACAGTTGCAGCAACAGCAGCGCTACCAACAACCTCAGCTTCAGCCACAGCAGCAGCAGCAGCAGGTGCAAGATCCTTGGCAGAGGATGGCTCAGAGTAGGGTGGTGACAACGGGCACTGTCAGCTACCCAGCAGCGAATGCCACCACGGTTGGTCTCCCATCAACTACCAACATGGTGGTAACGGGATTCGACCCTGTGTCAACTGCAGTTCACCTTCCGCAGCGGCAACACCAGCAGTATCATGCTGTGGATCCATCAGGTAATGCTCCATACACTAGCAGCACCAGCAGTGGTAGCAGCAATGGCTCATGGGCCAATCGCCCAGAAGCACAGACCGCTACATCTATAGCAGCAGCTCCTGCAGGTCAGATGGGTCCTGATGCCGCCCTGCACAATGACGCAAGCAATAGCTTGCAAGCAATTTTTGCGGAAGCGCAGCAGCAACAGCAGCAGCGGGAAGCCAACAGCAGTCCGATAGTCCCGTCTGACAGCCCACACCACCCGCTGGCTGGTGCAGTCTTCACAGTTGAGCAGGGCATGGGTATGTACAAGAGTTTCCTGCGGCAGGCATCTCAGCTACTGTTAAGGATTGATGCTGGTGGGCCAGGTGAGAGCTGTGCTGGGTTAGGGTGCAGCAGGAGTGTTTGTCTCATGGAGATTAGCTGCATTGCAGCTTGGACATGCAGAATCTGAAGCACTGCTGGGCAGCATATCAGCAATTCTACATTTATGAAACAAATGCATTTGAACTTGTATGTCTGATATCACTATTAGCACATCAAGTGGACTCTGTGTTTCCAGGTATTGAGTGGCAAACAGTATGCATGAAGTAAGGTTTGCCCGACAACTGATGTGTAGCTGCTGCTACATTGTGGCTCCTATGGCATGAGCTTCATGACTTACTTGTCTGTGTCATGCAGATGCGGAAGCAGCAAGTGCAACACTTGAGGAGCTTACTCAGGTGACTATGAGTCGCTTGCAGCCTCTGCTGGTAGCACAAGGTCAAGGGTTGGTGTACAATTGGATCACTCGCAGCCTGGAGACTGGCCTGCAACAGGAAGCTCCAGAAGAGTTGTGGCCCAAGGTGCTGCATCAGATGAAGCTTAGTCCTCAGCAAGAGCAAGATGCTCTGGGCTGCTACCGCATGTTCAGTATCTGCTTGTCGAAGCTGGTGGACAAGCGGTTGGAGCTGTCAGCACAGTACAGAGCCCTTCAGCAGCACTCAGAGCAGTGCGAGATGGTGGCCCAGCAGCCACAGCTTGGAAAGACAGGAGCTGCAGCTGATTATCGCAAGGTTAAGCTGACATCTGCCAGCATGGAGGTCCTGCAGTCGCTTGCAAAGAACCTTGCAGCGTACCAGAGCCTAGATGGAGTATTTGTGCACAGTGTGACGAGTCTGCTGACGGGTGTTCAGATGGCAGCTGCGTGCGTTCACAGCTACCCCTTTCTGCCGCAGTGGCACACCATGTTGCGGCTGCTGATGAGGGGGGATGAGGCCAAGCAGCAGGCCCTGCAGGAGCAAGCTGGTGCAGGACAAGCAGCTCCCCGTCGCAGCGGCCGCAACAGCCGCAGCTCAGTACAGGGGAACAACAGTGCAGTTAAAGCTTAGGACGGTTCATGTCAGTTATGGTTTGTGATTGAGGGATGCAGTAGCCAGTGGATGCTGGCTGTTTGCCTGCATCTTCATGTCGACTTGATGGCTTGACACTTGGCAGTGTGAGGAGATAGTAGTCAGGATGTCATTGCATGGGGTTTGTGTTCAGATGCAGCTTTTGCTGCTTTGTGAGATTGAGTGATGTGCGAGTGTTGTGCATGGAGCAACCCTAAACTAGTGTGGTGTGGTATCAATGAAATAGGGGGTGCAGTATGGTGGCTGCCTGGAAGATTTTTGGGTTGCTGCAGCTGGGCGGCATTGATCTGCTGCTCTACTCCTGCAGAGCTGCATGACGCGCTGCAGTTGACAAACTCTGCAGTTCGTTGACTAGACCTTTGTGGTCCATTCGGTCTGCTGCTGATGCATGTATGTAGGCAAGGTGCTGGTCTTCAAGCCCTGCTTGCGGTTGGTCCCAACTTGCCAGATCCGTTGTTGTCCAGACTGTGTCAAAGCAAGCTGTGGTGTTCCTGCACAAAGGTATCTGTACAGTGACGGCTCTGCGTGACAAGTCAGGCTGGCATGTGCCTGTGGTCGTTCTGCTGCTGTATGGTATCTAATATGCTGTTTTTCAGTCTGCTTTGCTTGTGATAAGCCTTGCGATAATTGTGTCACCTTTTGCATGCTCAATGAAGGTCTCATGTCTCTGATGTGCAGTGTATGTAGCATACTTGCTGCATACGGTGATGTTCTAAAGTCGAGTTTGAAGAGTTGCATTTGTGTTTCATGTGCACCAGTGAATAGTTGTAGGCCATTTGTATATCAACCTGCTTCATCGCATCTGTAGGGTATCTTGAAGTATTCAATAAGGCATACCGGCGTATCCTCGATCAAGCAACACATACCAGCGACAAAGTTGACACTTGCTGCAACGAGTATCACAGTCATACCTGACACGTCGTGCATTGTTTGCACAGGATCCAGCAGATTGAGCACTCACTGACACGTTGGGGCGTACACAGCTTTCCATCAACGTGCCAGTGAATACTTGTGGTGAAGTGTCCATATGATGGGCAAGAAGGCTGGTGGCTTTCAAGTGGGTATTGTTTGTTGTGTAGTAGTAGATTGCTGCACAACGCTACTTCTCACAAAGTGACGGTTCCTGCATGCGAGGGCGTCCTGTGACACAATGAGTTGGACTGCATGCCTCAGGGGAGTGGTCGACTAGCATCTTTGTTTGACTTTAAGCGTCAGTGAGTGGGCCCCACTCGCAGTTGTTGCTGTGCCACTAGACTGCAGATGACAGCAGATTGGGTGCATGCATGCTTGATGGCGTGTGTTAAGATTTAGGCTGGTCTGCATGCTTCGGTTGCAATGCTTTTCTGACTCAATATCGTTGCTTGTCTGTTGGTGAATGAGCATGGTTCAACTCATAAGGAATGGGTGTCTTTCTAGTTGTGCGCAGACGCATCTGTGTCTGCAAGGGCCCCTGAGCGGCTCAGGGTTGTGACACAATCTTTTTTGTTGGCTGCCGGTTGACATCTGGCTGTGGATATACATGTTATGCTACCCGTTGTCCCTCCTGCAAGCATCATACCAGGGTATTGATCCTGCTGTGAATATGACAGGGATGCATCAGTTGTGTCAGATCAAATAATGTATAGCAGCACTGAGGCCTCAGCAGCTATGCATACATGTAACTGCAGGCCCTGGGTTTTTTCAGGTGTTCAATTGAATTGAATATCCGCCTGCTATTTGCCTACAAATAGCGGATGCTCTAGGTGCTATGGCACATGGTAGCAGTAATCATTGTAGGCCCTGGGGTTTTGTAATGTGGATGTTTCTGACTCCCATTTGGTATCATATGCAGTTGGTGAACGAAATCACACCTTCTGATGTTTCTTTAAACTCGATGTTGAGCATGAGCAACTACTGCGGTGAGACTGAAACAGTACTGTGACACATTGTATCTCACATACTGTTGTCAAAAGTATGTAAAGGCACAGTCACAGTGCATCTCCTTCTTGCAGTGTTATACGTATATGGAGCAACCCACCCCTTTGAGTACTAGCTGAGTGCCAAACCTTGCGGCTCTTGCCAAGTTTTCATTGACATGGTGTCTTTGTGAATCATAACTGTATGGTGTTTAGTAACCTGCCGAAGCGTGAACTGTAGTTCGTAAACCCCTTTCTGTGCACTGATTGTTGAAGTTGTCATTTCCCGTATGGCCTGCAGAGGCGAGCTGTTCAGCTGTGTATTGCCAGGTTTCCATGTGCAGAGACACTATTCACTGCACCTTGATGTGTTGATGGTTGCATCAGAGCCTATCCAATTGTCATCGAGTCCGTGCAGCAGCAGTAGCTGTTGTGCTGTGTGCAGCTGTGCTATCCAGCTACTTGTGTTGGGTTTTGAGACCTGCGGGGAATGCCCAGTGCTTGACCACTTGCCAGGATGCTCGGACTCTATGAGGCAATTTTTTGCAGAGCATGCTGATGTACAGAAGTGAGTATTGGTTGAGACTGCTGATAGTGGGCAGTTGCACTGAGTGCTGCTACTGCATCATACTGTCGTGACAGGCTTGTGTTGTGGGAGAAGTCTACCTTGTGGCAAATTGCTGTCTGTTGCAGACTGAGCAGCACCGTTGGTGGGATAAAAGCAGCTGACCAAGGAGGTGGATGGGGCAAGCACATGCATATGCGTGCCCTGATAAACAGTGGAAGCAAGGCTGCTGTAAGCTGCTATGTGCATGTTGTGAAATGATTAGATGATGGCATATTGGTGCAACTTGTATCTATGGCAATTGGTGGTGTCACTGTGTGCAGTGTGTCCTTCAACACAAGTCATGCTTTCCACGTATGTCTCTCAAGTACACGCTTTCAACTACATCATGTGCACTGGACCACCATGTGATTACATGAGCAGCAGACTATTGTGTAGAGCTTATTGCTGATTGACATCCTGCTGCTTACCAGTGGCAAAAAAGGCATTACATTATGTGCATAATGTTGATTGATATGTGCGCAAGCCTGCTTCATATTCATGTGTTTGCCTGTTTTCTGTGTGCCTGCTGCCCTCTTGTTTTGCTCAAGTGGGTGCAAGTCGTCGCGTGTAAACGGCTGGTCGTTTATGCATGTGCCACAATGCAGTCATGTGCACTAATGTGTTTCACAGGCTAGGCAAGCCTTGCAGCATCATAACCATTATGGTATCCTGTGACCTTCTATACAATGTTTGTATAATACTATGCAAGGCCTTCAAAGTTGTAATGCTCACTACATGGTGTTGTTGCACCACACAAGCTGTGCCAGCATGCCAATGTTAAGGCTTTGTTTTCTTCGAGTATTATGCAGAGACATAGCATGCCTAGACACTGGAGATTGGAATGAATACAATGCAGTCTGCTGTACTCTGGTATGATTGTTGCGAGAATTGCTGATGGTAGATTTCACTGGTGGTGCTCGAGCAGGCTTCTGTCACACATGTGATGGTCTTTGTTATCAATGATGGCCTGATCTCAAATTTGAGTGCAGGCCAATATGATGTGTTATAGAAGCCTGCTCGAGGTCATGTCACATCCCTCGGTCTGTTTGTATAGGAGACATGCTGGTCAGGCATCTGATCACCAGGTTTGTACAAGGACCAGCACTGGTTCGATCATATTGTGCTCATTGTGAATCCCAGGGGTAGCATATTTGTTGCATATATGCTACTGAGCCCACATGGGAGGGAAGCTTGCAATGGGGTGGTCTAGACATTTGTTGATGGGACCTCTGGAGTCCAGGTAGACTTTAGAAGTACTGCTTCTATCACATGCAGTGCCTTTTGGTTGTCACCAGGTGCCTTTGGCTGAAGTCTGTGCTGCTGGCGATCACAATCGCAATGCATGCCTGTAATATTCCAGCTGCCAACAGTCGGCTGTTGAGACGTCTCAACGCAACGATCGGCACACTCAGACGTGTCTGTACAGTGGCCCGGCCTGGACTGTAAAATCTTCCAGCTGCGAATGACTTATGCAAGGGGTGTTTCCAAGAACCGATGTTCCGAACAGTGACTTAATGACTGGCAGTCCGGACTCTGTTGCCGCATGTGGAACAAGCGTCACGGTTCCAGAGCACAGATCTAGAGGACCCTAAACCCCTGCACCGTGGCATCACAAGGCTTGGTCAAGTTCATGATGGCAACACTGAGGGATGGATTGCACCTTGCACCCCGAGGTTCGGACTCTGGCTTCAAGCGGCGCAACCGTGTCTAGCAGTGTGCTTCACACCCAACGTGTCACACGTGTACGGTGCTTGCTGCAATACACACAGTAGATGTATGGCACAAACACCATCCGATTTTGAAAACATGCGCGAGGGGTGATCAAACGTACCGTACAAAACGGTTTCCTATGGAGCCTGCTCACTACATTTTTCAATTTAATAGAGTTACAAAGACTCTTTGGCAGTCCACCGTAACAGTGACTTAGTGCCGACAACCCCTTTGCATGACCAAATGACCAGATGCAACAGTCAAGAAACCGTGAAAGGTCAGAATTTGCTAGAACATTTTGACAATGGTGCCTCCAGATACTTCTAGCTTCTGACTGCCGAGCTATGACACGGGTACTGACGAGCAGAATACATTTAGTGTACACTATATGCACTGGCAGTTTCCGCCGCTGCAGTGCAAATCCACTGCAACCATGCTGCATGACTAATTGACATTGTCTGCTGCTGCTGCTGCTGCTTATGCACCGTTGAATTCATCTGAGCCCACAGGTGGGTTCATGACCTCCAGTCCTAAAGCTGACACCAGCTGCTGTGCACGACCAAGACGCAGCTGTGCTTCAATGGTCTCATTGGACAGGGCAGTACCATTCTGGACCACACCATCACTAAATTCATCCAGCATCTTCTTGTAGCTGTGTCAAGGCCCAGACACAGCAGTTGCAAAACACACTGGTGTCAGGCTGTGATTACCTGAAAAGCTGGGGCACTCAAGCAGTTGACCACAAACTGGTACATTCAGGCAAAGGCAAGGCCTGTATGTTGCAGCCTACATCGGATGCAGAACAGCATTGTTGTCTTGAATAGTTTGGCAGCCTGTTCACTGTGAGCAACATGCAGGCGTGATGATAAAGTGACTGCTGTTGTTGGCTGCCGATCTGTTGGAGCTTCAACTTACTTCTCCATCCACTGCAGGAAGTTGACCCTTGTCTGCTCCAAGTACTCCAGCATGACTTGCCCCAGCTCATCTATCTGTGGCATGGCGGAAACGGGCAGCAAACGAGTCAGTACAGCAGGTGCTGTTGTTGCAATCATGAAGTTAGAAGCACAGGCTGACATTACGCTCATCATTAGCTAGTGCAACTAGTGCAGGCTGTGATTGACCACTGCACTGCTGCTCTGCTGTGCTTGCTGCTGGACTGACAGCCTGTGGTCAGATACTAGCTACTAGGCTTCACACTGATGATCACAAGCTGGCAATGGGCACTTGCTCTGCCACTGACTGCATTAAAGAACTGATTAACTTCAAGTACTTCATCAGCCTGCAGCTGCAGAACTGAGATGTTTCTACTGCTGAAGAGAGACGTTTGCAATTGGGCTGCCTTCAAGGTTTGACCCGGTGCAAGCATCATGCAGGCTGCTGGCTCTCTGTGTATGGCAGGCAATACCACTCGGAATCTTTCAAGCTTGTTTGATAGTTCAACCCGCTGCATGCACAACTGCACATTAATATGAGATGAGAACATTTGTACCTTTGCATGTATACCCTGCTTGCGAATGTTGAGTGCTTCCAGTCCAGTTTGTACTGTAGGGGTGAGCTGTACTTCAGGCTGTCCTGCAGCTGCTTGATCTGACACTGTTTCCGTGTCTCGCTGCTGCATCTGCGGGTGATGACACATCTCGTTTACCTCCGTAGGGATGTAAGGCTGCTGGTCTGTAGTTGCTTGCTCCATGTGCAGGTCCATGAGGTTATGCTGTGTACCACAGAGGACGAGTTGCCCTGCAGGAGGGCTTGTGAAGCTTGGTGTTTCTGCGAGGACCTCTGCTGTGCTGTAATGTCACACTCCTGCTTGCTGCTGGTTGGAACAACCCATATACGTAGAATTTGCTGTTTTTTAATATGTTTGAAGCACCTGTGAGTGAAACAGGAGCTGAAAGGCATCAAGAACATGCCATCATTCCTCATCTGCTGCACTGCGGCAGGCTTTGCTGTTCGGGCATACAGGTCTCCAGTCCCGCCCACTATCGCACGCCAAAACTGATGCAGTGTTTTGCTCATCATGCTGAACCGCTGTACCACGCGTGCAGGTTGCATGAAGCAATCACCACAGCTGGCGAGAGCAGCAACAGTACAAGGTCATCTGTCTGCCAAGCTACGCGGTGATCCATGCAGGTCATGAAGCTGATGCGAATCATCATACATATATGCGACATACTTGCTATTTGTCCTGCCAAAGCGCCAAATCTCTCTGGATGACCCTCTCGCGAGATCGGTCCTTTCCCGCTTCAAGCCTAGAAGCCCTGAAGTGCCAAGTACTCGACGTTCTGCCCTTACACAAAGCTCAAGCACCCCAGCACGACATATGCGGCAGATTGTTCAGTTGAGTCATGGCAATGCTGTTGGGATGCGGTTGCTGATAGAGCAGCCACGGCAGTTGTCCAGCATAATGACGGTACGAAGGGTTTAGAGCACTGGTCTGACCTTACTTCGACCATGCAAAGCATGATGTTCTGACGTGGACACCAGATTACCGGGACTCGTTATATAGTCAGACTCCTGCTTATCAGTGCTCCTTCAGGGCTCAGCAGGCAGTAGAGAGTAGAGCGAGCTGCAGCCAATACACTGTCAGAGCTGCTGAAGACCGCAGCAACTGGGAGATAGTGTAGTCTGGTTCTTGATGTTCATTGTCATGCTGCTTTTTTCTTCTTATGCTACTGAGGCACTCGACAGGGAACCCTGTGTGGCATCAGGCAGTGTCGACCTTGTTGGCCATCAGCAGCCTTGCCTCAGACACTGGACGAGCTGCCGCAGCTGAGCATACCACGGTGGTACAATGCTCAGCCATATGTGATACAATACGTCGAGGTCTGCAAGACAGCTTGCAAGGGGATATGAAAGCCAGTATCTGGAGTGAAAGTTGCACAAACTGTCTCACATGGGCCCCCATCGGGGCCGTCACGGAAACTGAAATGCCACCCATTGGCAGCCTGCATATCAACTACCACGCATGCACTGGTTGACTAAAGGAAAACCTCATCCAATGCGATGCTTCCAACCAGCAACACACTCACTGAGTTGTCTATCCACATAATGCATGGAAGCATGCTGATGCAGGGGCTCTAGGGAGCTTCGTGTGTACCTTTGTTGTTGCTGAGGTAGTCACCACTGACCAGTGCCCCATGCAATCTGGCAACGTATTGACAGAAAAGGTTGCTATCAGGCTCGAATGTTTTCCAGGATACACTGTATGATGGTGTCTGGCACCATCCTGCGAGTGTTGGCTGGAGCAGTACACCTCTTGTGCACGGGAACCTAACAGTTACATCCAAT